>CANYBF012951371.1:0-31310 GCA_948192965.1 Dalechampia spathulata | reverse complement strand
TTATATGTTGAAATACATTGGAATTGTTAGAATTAATGTTCTAAGTGAATAATTGGTAAAAATTGATACTATGATATTCTGGTTTAAATAACCTACTTCATATATGTATTATAATTGATTATATTTTTATGATATGGGTTTAAGCATTACTGAGTTTTATACTCAGCGTTTGTCATTTGATGAACGCAGGTTAACAGATGAAGGCGAGCACGGATTCTCAAAAGACCAATTCAGCAGTACATTGAGGACAATGACTTGGTTAAGAATAAAGTAAATTGATTAATAAATTTTAATTAATCTGTAAGGTAGTAAATGTAAAATAAATAACACAGGGACTAAGACTTCCGCAATACTTAGAACAACGCATCAATAAATAATAAATAGGTAAACATCAACAAAAACTAAAAAAAAAAATTCATACGAATCCCTTGTAGAGTAATTAGTGGTTTCCATGAATTAGATATCATTAATTATTTTACGGGAGCATGTCACAGTGAAAAGACGTGACATTATATTCTTATTGTATACTTTTTGTATATCAATTATATTCTTGTAGTAAACCCTACATACTAGAGTTTATGTTTTAGAAATTATATTGTAAATATTTGTATTTTTAATTTTTTAAACTCGTAAAAAATATAATTTTTAAAACCTTTTATATACTTCTTATATACCTATCAAATACTTATACTAAATCCTTACATATCAGATATTATATTTCATAAAATATGATATAAATACATATATCTTTAATATTTGAAATCGTATAAAATATAATTTGTAAATCTTTTATATCTTTATTGTATACTTCTTGTATACCTATCATATATTTGTGTATTTGTAGTAAACTTTTATATATCAGATATTGTTTCGTAAAATATATTATAAACATCTATTGCTTTAAAATTCGAAATCGTACAAAATATAATTTGTAAACCTTTTGTATCCCTATTGTATACTTCTTGTATACCTATGATATAATTGTAGTGAATCCTTACATATCAGATATTACGTTTTATAAAATATGTTGTAAACACCTATATTCTTTAAAATTTGAAGTCGTATAAAATATAATCTGTAAACCTTTTATATACCTATTGTGCACTTATTGTGTACTTATCATATACTTGTGATAAACTCTTATATATCAAATATTACGTTTCATAAAATATATTACAAATATATATTTTTTTAAAATTTGAAGTTATAGAAAATATATACATTCTTTGAAAAATATTTTAATCATGATTTTTAATATGATTGTTTTACAAAAGATATAGTAAAATCTTTTAAAAATTGTGAAAATATAAAAATATATTTTTCAAAAATATGAAATTTTAAAAATTATTTTTAAAAATTTGAACTTTTTGAAAAATGTATCATATATACATATTGAAAGGATTTGAAATGTATATTTAGAAACTAAAATTGTAAATTATAATTTTTAAAATAATATAGTTTTTAAAATAATATACTTTTATATTTTAATAATTTTTAATTTTAAAAAATATTTTTATATAGAGTAATATATTATATATTAAAAAATAAAAAGTAAAAGAATATTAAAAATGAAAAACTGCAAAATATCCTTTATTATTAAAAAATAAAAATATTTTTATCATTAAAAAATTTTTGATATAAAAATAATAGATCTAAAAAAATTTATTATTAAAATCAGATTTTTAAAAAAATTCACTTTATTATGAATATATAATTTATTTTAATAATTTTTAATTTTAAAAAATATTTTTGTAAGAAGTAATATATTATATATTGAATAATTAAAGATTAAAGAATATCAAAAATGAAAAACTAAAATATTCTTTATTATTAAAAATAAAAATAATTCGTATTATTATAAATACTTTTTATTATTAAAAAATATTTTAATAATAAAATAGATATAAAAGAATTTATTATTAAAATTAGATTTTTAAAAATAATTTTACATGTTAATATATTTTTTATTGATAATGTAATGAGATAATTTAAATTATATTTATTTTAGGTAATTATATTTAATTAGAATGGTATTTAATTGATAAATTATATGTATTTAATGTAATTATATTTGATTTTGATAAATAAAATATGAAATTTTGAATTGATATTTTCTATTTTAAATTAATATGATATTTAAAAATTTTGGTATTTTTGTAAGAAAAAGTGATAGTTAGCAAAGTTTAAAAAAAAACCTTCCCCACCAGCTGCTTTTGAAAATATCCCAATATAATGTGACATAAATTAAGAGGGGCCACCTCCTACATGATAATTTAATATGATATAAGATCTCAGAAACATGTGGTTTTGAGGAAATATCAACGGCTGATTCAGATTATAATACGCATGGTTTAAAAGAAAAGAGAGAACCTGACCACAACAAGGTCGGCCGATCCTGTAGTTAAAAATTGATGATATAATATTCTGCTTCGGGGAACATGTAAAGTCATTAACTGTAGCCATGTGAATCATGTTCTGCATCAATCTTGGTAGTGTATATATTTGTAAACGAAAGCAAACCGCCAATTTGTAGATAATCAGCCCCAGCAAGAAGTACAAATTAGCACCGTACAACTGGAGAGATTCAGAAAATGACAGTTGTAATTAAGGCTGAGAGCTGAAAGCAGGACCTGCATCAGCTCATAAATCTGCGAGTTTATTAAATATTATTTTCTCACGACTTAAAACGCCCCAAAGAATTCTTTAAAGCGTTTGATTTTCCCAATTCCTAAGTATTACCATCTAAGGCTGGTTATTGTGTGAATTTCTCCTGTGATACATTATTGCTCACTATAAAAGTTGCAGAAGATAAGAAAAGACGCACAGAAGCTTGAGAAAAGAAATGCAAATGCTTGGAGGCTCGACGTGATTGGGTGGCTTACAACCGAGATTTGGCTTGTTCTACAGGAGCACCCTGCAACAGGACGACACAAAACATAGTTAGACATAACACAGCAAAAACAAAGACATTAAGCTGCGACTAGGCAGAATATTTAACAATTCTTCCTTGGATGCCAGTCAAATTTATCCAAAACCAAAAGCAGACATGATCATACAGATTTTGTGATTAATTCTGATTGAATTAAGTTAGACATGTCCTAAAGAGGGGATCTTAATCAAGTGCATCTTATAATAAGTGTCATCTGCCTAATCAGTGAAGGCGCCACCCACTGCAAAAGATGGCACCCTGAACGAAACAAGGCCCAACTCTGCCCAAGTGGAAGAGTATGTATAATGCAAGTTACGGCAGACAAGTATTCCCCAATAGTATAGACAATACTGCTAAAAAAAATGCATCCAATGCATCACCTAACAATGCTGCGAAGTAAATGAGAGTGGCTGTTAATATCTTACCAATGAACCACCCTTGGCAGCTCTTTCAGCCAAGAAGGCAGAGGGCTTAAAGAATTCTCCGTATTTCTTTGACCATTCTTCCAGTCTTGAACAGATATATTTGGATCCAATAGAATCAGCCCAGAACAAAACCCCTCCCCTGATGCAGACATGAAGAACTAATTAAAGCAAGAGTGCAAAGTTTTGGTAAAAATAACCCCTTCAAATGAGTAAATAATAGACCTGTAAGGAGGAAAGCCCATTCCCATAACAGAAGCAATGTCCAGGTCTGCAGCTTTAACAGCAATTCCTTCAGCAAGGACTCGACAGGCCTCATTTACTACTGGGAAGAAAATCATCTCCACAATGTCTTTGTCAGATAATTTTGCAAGCTGCATGTAGGATCAATTATACCATAAATATGCCAGGGAGAGAGTTAAAGAGTCCTGAACAAATAGTTGTACTTTGCCAGGCTCGTTATTGAGTAGTGAAAAATTTTTAGTTGCATATAATCACAGAATCAAGTTGCAAGAGAGAAAGAAAATCACCTTAGGGTCAATGGTGGCACCAGACATGCTTCTAGCCTTCTCTATGTATTTCCTTAATTCAGGATCTGGGCTAGTTTTGCGCCTATCATCATACAAATAGAAACCTTTGCGAGTTGCTTCCCCTGCAATTTTCAAACGTGAAAGAAAAAAACACTCAAAAGACAAACATAAACATTTTCATGATCTATTGTTAAAACTAATGCATGGCCTCTTAAGTATTGAGAAAATGTCCAAGTAGCAAGTTCCTTCAACACATTCCAAAGTTCGTTGATGCGAAAAATTGTTTCATGGTTGCTCAAAGTGACTCTGAACAAGTTCAAATAAACTATTAGACTAGGTATTACTTGAAGGTAAGAAAGTTGTTTATGAGTTAGATGTGTTAGTGTTACATTTCTTTAGGAAATGTTATGTATTTTCCATGAAGACTTTCTGTATTTAAGGCACTATTCCATTTCAATAAAATTATTTGAAAATATTCAGCAGTTCAGATTTATTTCCTGCCATTTTTTCTTCTATGTTTTCCCAATATACCAACATCAAGTCTATCACCTGTAGATTGACCCTCTCTTTGATTTCATGCTGAGACTCTTAGATTACCAAGGGATCTGAAAAATCAATACACATACCTGCTCTCTTGTCCTCTTGCATAAGCGGAAGAAGCATCGATTTATAGGTTCTCTCAGGAAAACTCTCAATATATTGCATTCCAGTTGCTACTGCCACACCAAAACCAACCAAATCAGCCAACCTGCAAGAGAAAATGATGTTATAATGTGACACGAAATTTTACAAACAATTTAAATCAACTGGCCACATCTTTTTCTTCAAGTAAGTGGGAAAATATAACCAATGGTTTCTAATTGATGAAGTACCGGAACGGGCCCATTGGCATTCCAAATTTGGTTATTGCCCTATCAATCTGATAAAGATCTGTCCCATGTTCAACCAGCATAATAGCAGTTTGAGTGTAGGGGAAAAACATCCTGTTCACAGCAAATCCTGTGCAATTTCCCACCACTACTGGAGTCTTCCTTATCTTCTTTCCAACGTCTAATAAATCCACAATTGATTGGGGAGATGTTTGGTTGGTACGAACAATTTCCAGAAGAGGCATGACATGCGCTGGACTATACCATAAATACAATTCAAAGGTTAAATCAAATTGATGTTAGGAAAGGAAAAAGGAGAAGAACCATAATTTCATATGAGCTCAAGTTTGAGACAAGGGAGGAAGATGACAAGTTTGCACTAGTTCTCACCTAAAGAAATGGGCTCCAATTATCCGATCTTGAGACCTGGTCTTCTGTCCAATCAAGTTCAAGTCAATCGTGGAGGTGTTGCTTGCAAGTATGCAGTGTGATGGGCAATATTTTTCAAGATCAGCAAAAATTTGTTGCTTCAAAGAAATATTTTCAACAACAGCCTGTTACAAGCATCAAGAACACATGATTGAGAATAAGCAATAATGTCAAATTAAGACATCAATAGTGTCAATACTCCACAGTACCTCTATGACCATATCCACATCTTTAAAACTTTCATAATCAAGAACTCCCGTAAGAAGAGAAAGAGTCTTTTCAAACTTCTCTGGAGACATTTTTCCTTTCTTGACCCGGCTTTGAAGATTGGCTGAACAAGAGAGAACACCAAATCACAATCATATAACTCAAAAATACAGGAGTCATGAAATAGTCTTGACCTTACCTTTAACTCTGTTAATCCCAGCCTCTAAGAACTTTTGATTTACTTCCTTCATGATTACAGGATAGTTACTAAGGATTAAGGCAGTTGCAATTCCAGAACCCATTAGTCCACCACCAATTACAGCTACCTTATTCACTCGTCTAGGTTTCAAACCCTTGTCAGTAACTCCAGGAACCTATTCAAGATTAGAAGAAAAGGAACCAATGAAGTTCCATGGTTCAACAGGGATGGCTACGACAGTTAGAGTTGAGTCAACATTGAAAGTTAAAGGAAGTAACTGCATAAGGACAACCAACAAATCCTAAGTGAAATTGAAATAGGACCTTAGTGGTTCCACGCTGAGCAAAGAAGATGTGGACCAAACTCTTGCAGGTGTCAGATTTCACAAGTACTTGGAATTCTTCTGCTTCCTGCCAACATTATAACTGTTATCAAACAATTGCATATTAGCTTAATTAGAAGTAACAAAATGAATAATAGAGGCAAATCAAAACCTTCCAGAGTCCTGCCCGTGGACCAGAAACCACGCCTGCTTCAACAACATCAATACAAACTAAAGGATGTTTGAGATTAGGAGCCTGTTTCCGAGCTTGTGCTCTTGCAAACTTGAATATCTCCCTTGCCTCCCCAAGGGAATCTAACTTGTCAGTCTTGTAAAGACTAGCAACCCATGGTTTTCTACCTGCCAACATGTCCAAGACCCACTGACGGGCAGTATTCACCAACTCATTGGGTGAGACTACAGCATCTACTAGACCTAAAGCATGAGCTTCTTCCCCTTTAACTGGCCTTGATGTCTAAATCCATAACAAGAGGAATCAGTTTCAGACAATCTAACTACCATTGCAACCTAAAGAAATTGCTGTAATGAAGCCAACTGAAGAGGCAACAATAGCATACCAGCATCATTTCAAGAGCCTTTGTAATACCAACTAGACGTGGAAGTCTTTGTGTCCCTAATCCAAGTCAAGTGCAGGAGGTCAGATTTAGTAATAACTTTTGTCTTGCACTATGAAGAAAAGATGCAGCACATAAAGTTACAAAAATGCCACATCAAGTACTGTTTATTATCATTCTTACTCCTACAGTATAGCATTATCACTCTTACTGCTACAGTATTGCATTATCATTCTCACTGCTATGGTATTATATGTTTAGCATCTGAAAATTAGAAAAGAAACGAGAATTGGATTACTACAACCAACCAAATATGCACTCTTCCATGTCATGATTAAGCATATCTTCTGAGATCTATTTCTCTGCTAGCACAATCATATGTGTGTGTTGCTAATGCAAGAGTTTATCACCTTCTTAAGTCATTTGCCCCATCGAGGACTTTATGTAATTGGACCCATAAAATACCAATCCTTACTAGCTATTCATTCCTTTTTTCCTGAGCACCACCAGAACATCTTAACAGAGTTTCTGCCACTTCATCAGGAAAAACTTCGCTAGTGTTACTCAAAGCCTCACACAAGAATGAGTTGCTAAAATGTTCACAAAATTTTTGGATTTTTGAATATTTTATGTGTCTGATGGATCTTCATGACATCAATATTCTACAGCCACGTTAGAAAAATATGCCCATACAGCAATTTAGGTAATCACATCTAATAAACAAATAACTTGTTAGTCATTTCCAAAAAGAAAAAAAGTGCGAGTTTAGGAATGAAAACATGAAAATGATGGAATAATGGTATAATTCCACTAATTTTCGAAACATAAGAATCATAAACTGGCATACCTCCAAATCCAGGGATTATTCCAAGTTGAAGTTCAGGAAGGCCCAGTTGTGCAGTAGGAGTTGAAATACGTGCATGGCATCCCTGACATGAAAAGATCCTTCAAATTATCTGAAGAATCGGTTACAAAAGCTTCTAGAACAACTTTAGAAGACATACCATTGCAACCTCTAATCCTCCACCCAAGGCAAGGCCATCAATTGCAGCAACCGAAGGTTTTCTTGCAGCTGAAAAAAAAAAAGCACCCAGCAAATTATTAGCAAATATCACTACAAATTTTGTGAAGACATTTTTAAGGCATAACAAAGCAAGCAAAACTGAAGCACTACCTTCCACAGTGTCAGTTAGAACCTCCACAGATATATAACCAGGCTTTGGTTGATCGACTGAGAACAGAAACAACTTAAACCATTACTGACATTGCAATCATGCATTATTTTAGCATTGAATAAATAAATAAATTGAACAAACCAGTGCCGCTTTGAACTCCACCAAAAGCAGAAATATCAAAACCACCAGAGAACTTGCCATTAGCACCTGCGCATTTGACATGATGGTTAACTTTGTAACTCACGAGTCACAACCAAGCTTGCCTTGTAATGTAGCAATAATTGTCTTCAAATCATCCACACAATATAAGTTCCTAGAAATTTGTATTCGCATGAGTAATAGCATGGCACGATCTTACCAGTAACAACAATTGCCTTCACATCATCTCTTCTTAACGCTTGCTCGTAACTATCTTTCAAGCTGTATAGTACTGGAAAAGGAGGAACAATGGAGAGAGATAAGCCCGATATAAACGATGCTTGAGAATAAATGATCAGTAACGTCCTAAACCACTAAACATTTCATTAAATTGCTAAATTATTTTAGCATAAACACGTCATTCCTCGATAAAACTAACCATGTAATAGTATGCAAAAGATCACAATAGATTCTGGCATCGATCTCTTTCTTAAATACCGAGTTTCCGGTTTCAGCTTGGAAATATCATTTCGCTTTTCAATCAATCACAAATCAAACCACAGTGTATAATATGGCTAATCAAACACTAAGATTCAATTAACTCTAATTTCACCTCCCCAGCAATCCCATAATGCATAATCAAACAAACGTTCACAAGCAAGAGGTAGCAAAAACAGAAATCAAATCTTGATTGCGCAAATAAAATCACAAGAATTCAAAACAAGCAAAATATACAAAGATCTAATAATAAAAAACAAACAAAAAATCAATACCATCAAAGGAGAGGGAATTGACAGGTGGATTAATGAGTGTGATAAGAGCAACACCATCAGCTCCAACTTCTATGGTGGTTCGACCCTTAGCAGCCATTCTCGTCTAAAGACAGTTCCTGTTTTCTGGATTTTCGAGGTTTACGGATTTGATTTCTACAAAAAAAAAAAAAATTAGGGAGAAGCAGCTGAATATTGGAAGGAGTTGGTTGAATCCATTTAAGGAGGTGTCGTGTATAAATGGTGGGAGAGAGTGACGTCTGTCAAAGTCGGCCAGGGAAGCCCGTTACGGATGAGCTTAAGACCAACGATGCTAACTTATTTCACCTCGAAGTTATAAATATCGCCATGGCCGTGTCCCCACGTTATCGAGCCACGTTGTTCTAGAATGCCAACTTGGCTCAGTCACCATTTTTGTTTCCTTCCTTTTACCCTTTATTTTCTGTTTTTTAACCTTTTTATGTTTGGAAAATAGAAAGAAAAATAAGGATGGAAAGTGAAAAAAAATTATATAAAATAAAAAATTTAATTATATTATGTAAAATGATAAATTTATCATTATAATTAATAAATAGAATATAAAGTAAATAAACTAATTTTTTATTAATTAAATTTTTTAATTTTTATTTAGAAAATATGAGTTGGAAAGAAAAAATAAGAAGAAAAAATAAAATGAATAAATAATTAAAATATTAATATATGATTATCAATATAATATTTACAAGATTATTTTTATAAAATAATAATAAACAGTAAAATGGGTCATTAACTTACCCTTTTTCTTTCTAATTTGGGAGGCAAATTTTGAAGGGAAAATAAAAATATTTTACCGAACAAAATAAAATCACTTTACCTTCCACATTTTCTTTCCTCCCTCCTTTTCCTTCTTTTCAAACACTGCCTTACACACAAGTTTGTTAAGTTTAAAATAACTTGTTTTATCCATTTACTAAAATGTATAAATTATATTTTAAAATAATTTTTTTAAAAAAAAAACTTACCTCATTAAATTATAAATTTCATCGATTTTTGAATTATGCATTTAATACATACAGTTAATCGAAATAAGCATTTTCTGCAGGGTGCATGTTAATGTATTAAATACGTGTCATTTCTAGATTGGTTGACTTTTTTTCCGAGGAATTTATCAGATAATCTAGTTAATTTATCTTTATTTTATTATTTTATTATTTTATATATCTCTAATTCAAGCATGGTGATTGTGATTGGCTAGTGAATCCCGTATATAGGACCGGACCGGACGGGACCCAATTGCTTGCAATAATTGATCGATGGTTTCAAAGACCAACGTCCTACTAAGCTTTTCCGATTTGCTTCGTTCTCGTCATTATCACGGAAGTCGATGAGATTAATTTATATTTATTTATTATATATGAATAGGTTATTCGAATCTTTATATAATTATAAATTGAATTTAAAGTATATGTAGGAGTAAAATGAAAATGGCTTAAGATGCATCTGATAATTGACCAAGGGACGACGCTCTTCTAAAATCATTTAATGTACTATTTTGTTAAAATAAATTTTATATATTTTGATTTTATTGGAATCAAATAATCTTTTATTAAAGAGGAATTATTCTTTAAATTGGAAAAAATTACAATGAACATTATTGTTTGCTAAAAAATGCTCTCGACGGCACCGTTTTTGCTACGGCCCTGAATGATCAATCAATTCCCGCGTAAGTGTACTCCGAAATATACCAGCCATCCGACAAATTACAATCTGGTAAAAGCATGCCAACCAACTGGTTAAGAAATTTCAAATCGAAACACCATTGCCCCCGCCCCTACTGCCACCACCACCACCACCGCCAGAGTCCAAAACCCACCGCAACAACCGCCACAGCTTACCCGACACGGTGATCATCAAGCTAGCCAGATAAAAGCATCGCAATCCTTACGTCCTCCTCAAATCTTCAATTCCTACTCCATCTCCTACTTCAACGATCGCTCGCATTCTCAAAATTCTTCAGTTGCCGTCTCCGGTTATACACTCTGTCTCGTCCCTCTTCATTTCACTCTCTTGGCACAATCCTTCACTCTCTTCACGTCTATCATATCTATCGACTTATGCTCAACTCTTCCTTTCTCTCAAATTCCTCGCGATTCCATACCATCGATCGCTTTACCACTCTATTACCTTACGTCCTGTTCAATGATCTTGACTCTGTCACTGGCTCAATTTTGATTAATCTGTTTAATTCAGTTACTACGAATGATACGCAAACACTTGAAACCGTTCCTTTGTTTTAGTCACTTGTGCAGCGAGAAAGGCGTCGTTGATTGAAATAGTTTCACTTATTGAAATAGTTTCACTTGTAAGAACATGTGTTGGTTTTCCTGACGGAATGAGCAAGGGTGTTTCTGGAAAGTGTTCAATGGAATGAAGAGACTGGAATTACAGGATTTGCCTTGCTTGTATATCAATTGTTGGTTTTGGCGTCGAAAGGATTTATAAAAGAGAGCTTATTGAAGTGGTGGTTATGTTTTTCTGGGTCCGAATTGGGATTGAAAGAGAGCTCTGTAGTCAGGCAACGGGACTGTTTTACTTGTTAATTTTGCAGTGAAGCAGGATCCTTCACTAGGCGAAGAGATATTATTAGGTTCATGAAATTGGATCGTGAAGCTCTTAAATCATTTTACAGCTGCTGTTTTATTGTCTGTTACCAGGGTAAGGTGGTAAAATGCAGCTCCGGTGGTAAAATTGTTTCTGCTTATTGCGATTACAAGTTCTCTAGGTAATATGACTTGATTAATGTGCTTTTAAATGATTAAAAAGTTTATTGATACGATGAGAGTGAAATCATTCATCAGTGGAAACCGGGGCTTAGTTGAGCTGGCATGTCTTGAGATGAACAAGGAAAATGCCTCTTTACTGCTTTTATCAGGGTTTTCTGAAGTGGTACTGAATATATTGCCACTGAGTTGGAGAAAGCAACAGATTGTAAGAGGATTGTTAATTTTCATGCATCACAGTCGGAAAGTATTCATGTGGAAGGTAGAGTTGGTGTCAAACGAGGTAGTCAACTGGCTACTACTCTTGATATGCCTGTTAATAGTTATGTCAGCAATAATATAACGACTCAAGAACGAATTATTCTTTTGGCAACTCTCAAGTCCGTGTCAGCTAATGAAAACGGCAGTGGATCTAGCAATAATGGAAGGATTAAGGGCTCCGCAGCTTCGCAGAACCATAGTCTGTCGTCTACAAGTGGGACGTTAAATTGCTTTAAGATTGTTACTCTTGTTCCCTTCATCACATAAGATCTTATGCGATGGTAGAAAAGAAGATAAAGTGAAGACTTCGATATTTGCGGAAATAAAATTAAAGGGTTCTCTTTGTTTAAACTGATTTGCTTGCTCAAGTCGGGGCCAGATTTCTCAGCATATCAGAAAATGGGAATGAGAGGAAGGAATGACTTCGAAGACAGAAAGACGCATCTTCATCTAGCATTGATGTGCTTGAAGGAATGGATTGATGTTAATTTGAAGAATTCACACTCATCTGGGTTGATTAAAGATTTGCTGTTAGTCGCTGAGTATAATTACGAATTGGATAAAGAAAGACAATTGTTATCTAAGCTGCTTGCACAATCAACTTTTAGTGAAATTGAGGTAAATAAATATCCCGTTCGAGCTATGATGCTAGATTGTTTTACTTCGCAAATACGTCGTCGTCATTAATGTGTCTTTCGGTTCTGACATTATGCGTTCGCTATCGATGATTGGTGACAAACTACCTCCCAGTGGAGGAACCTCAATGAATCTTGGGGGGTTAAAAACTGCAAAAGCAACGGCATAATAAATTGCAAGGTTGCCAGAAGCGTGTCGACACTTACAATCTCATTCATTGATCTTACCATCTGGGGCGTGCAGGAACAACAACAAAAAGGTATCATTAACAAGATGAAGAGGGAAAACGAATGCCTGACAGAACTGATCTTCGCAAATAGAAGATTAAGGAAGGAATCTCATCCGACTCATCAAGGCATGTAAAGTCACTTAGCACTTGCCGAGATTTTAGGACATTAAATCCTCAGGACAGTGCGGAAACGTCACAGGAAGAAGAACAGAAAACAACGTACCAAAGGGATTACTTGGAGACAACTCTGATGGCGACGAAGGAGGGAGTTGTTAAAGACTCCGATGATGAGACATAGCTTGAACACAAAGTTAAAACTACAGGAGAGGTATGGAGACCGACCGGACAGCCAATCCATTACCGAATTTGTCCAAATATTTAATGGATAAGCGATAATCAGAAGGAAAACAAAAAAGTTCCAGGCCAGCAGGCTTCTATTTAATGGGCCTAATTAATAAATGGAAAATAAAAATTGAAAAAATATATTAAAGATATTACATTTAAAAATATTATCTTATAATAATGATAATAATAATAATTAATAATAAGAGATTTCTCTCGGCCATCACTCGTTGAAGAAGTGTTTCTGCTTTGCTTTGCTTTTCCTTTTTTTTTTTTTTCTTTTTCTTTTCTTTTTTCCCCTTTTATTTATGCCATCGATAGCAAACCCCCCAACCAACAACACCAACAGAGGAAAATGAGTACTGAGGACGCTAAAAGAAGCATCACCGGAAAACCCCTCTCCGATGATCGCAAAGTTTCTCCTGCTGCACCTCCTGCTAAGAAAATCATCATTAAGAACGCTGACATGAAAGATGACATGCAAAAAGAAGCTGTTGATATTGCCATCGCTGTTAGCTCTCACTCAACTTCTGTTTTTCTTATTTTTCTGTTTTTGCTTAATCAATTGGGTTATTCCTTGATTTGAGTTTTTTTCTTTTGATCTTAGGCATTTGAGAAGCATAATGTTGAGAAAGATGTTGCAGAGCAAATAAAAAAGGAGTTTGATAGCAAGCATGGACCCACTTGGCATTGCATCGTTGGTCGTAATTTTGGTATTTACTCATCTTACTCCATTTCTGTGTTCTTAGGTTTTCTTTCTTTGATTTTGTTTTTCTTCTCAGATTTGATTTCTTTCAGCACTTGATTGATTTCATTCATTGATTCTTCAGCTAAAGATCAAGATTAGATGCTGTAGCTGCAATTTTGATATAATGCTTAATTACCCATATCAGCATCTTATATGTTCCTTACAGAAGGAATTAAAGCTTGCATTTATAATCAGTTTGGAATATCAACATGAAGGTTACTGGGTGGGTCTGGTAAATTTATTATGCAAAAAGTTTGAACGGGCAGTGCCTTTTTCTAGTGTTTTGTTAATGACCAGTGATATCTTCTAGTGTTTATGTTTTAGATCACAACAGATGGAGCTTGCTCAAACCTCATTTGACCTTGGGTTCTTTTGGTGCCAATTTTATTGAATGCCCAAATTTAAGATTAATGTAATTGATATCTCAAGCCATTTGGAGCTTTGTCGGTTTCTCTGTTACGCAATCTACTGTTGCCAATACAAGACAGTCAATTTCAACAGCATGTTCTTTGGTAGCTGCTAAAACTAGTTCATCGTTCGAGTAATTGGTGTGTGGCATTACCTTTTTTAATTAATTATTTGATTTTTTAAAATCTTTTCTTGAACTTTTTTTACCAAATAGTTTTTTTTGGAAAAACATCTATTTACTTGCCTTTCTCCAACAATAGTTTTAACTAAAGAAGTAAGTTCCGACCTCAATGCAGAACAGACCATACGTGAATCTTGTTGGTTTATTAACTTCGAAAGCTATTAACCATGTCTTAGTGACTGTAGGAAGCTTCTTTATTGATTCTGGATGGATGTTGGGTCTGAGTTATAGCTGGTCTAAGAAGTAATTTCCAGTTCTGAGAGAGGTAAAAACTTCAATGAGTACAAATGGTCAATCTGTAGGCTATATTTGCTTTCTACCAGTTGTTAGACGTGGTCAGAAGGTTATTGTTCATCATAGAAGGATGCAAGAGATGGATCATGATCGAACCCAACATAAAGACCTAAGCTTGGCTGAAATTGTTGGCAGAGTGGGAATGTAAGCTACTGCCTTGAATATGTTTCGTTGTTAATATTGAGTGCCATTTGGTCATTAATATGTTTGGGTGGTAAATGAGCTATTCATACTAGCTTTGGTAGTGCGGTTGGGGTTTCTTCATGAATCCTGATCTTGTGTTGGTTTCAAGGAACAGGGACATTTAGACAGATGATATTAATAGGCATTAATAAGTCTTCTCATGTACTTTTTTGAGTGGTGAATCTTCTAGAATCGTTTTCAAGTAGAATCAATTAATTTCTGCTCTGATCACAAGAACCCAACCTTGGTTTCTGTTTCATTTTTCAAACACTGAATGGTAAGTTTTTTCTGGGGGAACTTTAAGTAGAGTTCTGCATTAAGTAGTCCCATTACTTTTTTGTTACAACCATGTGTAACCAGACTAGCATTTGATCTTTAATGGGAATAAAGTAAAATGACTATTAACCGTGGGCCTTTGTAGGATAATGATCATTCTTTTTATCTGCCGTGATATGTTAATTTGTTTTGGTCTGGGTGATGGACTGGTGGGAGATTTGTCCTTGCAGGCTTTGTGGCCTTAATTCAAGCCAGGCTGTCCCCATAAAATTTCACCTTCTACGATGTTCCAGAAGCTATTACATTTAAAGCTTATACTGTATTTGGTTTGCTCTCTTTTTCCTTTTCTCTTTGCTCCTTGCGAAAGCAATAAGCTTTCTAATAGGATTTGGGATAACCTTACCTTTGTTTTGGGTGTTGATCAGGTAGTCTGATGCCTTAGGTGAGTGCAAGCTTGATCTAGTTATATTTTAATATCAGAACTTGATGAAGAGCCAATGTAATATCTATTTAGATTTTTGCATGGCTTGAGCTGGATCATATATATTGATTGGAATTTTTTGCATTCCATGTTTTGGGAGTTACTTGAGTTTAGCTTCTAACTTTTCATTGAGTTCTTCAAACATATACATATTCCATTCTAGCCGATGCTATATGTTCAACATTTTCAAAAATGGATTACAAGCTTGTTTTGGATCTTGAAATCAAATTTTATGTTCTCTATTTATTTACTTATTTATTTTTCGACTTCTACAGGTTCATATGTGACACATGAGACAAACCACTTCGTTTATTTCTATTTGGACCAGAAGGCAGTTCTGCTATTCAAATCTGGTTGATCATGATGGAATCCCTAAGACCCACAAGCATTGGGTAATTTGTCATAAGTGGCAAGTTGATTGTCATGATACTATAGTTAGATCTGTATGTACTAAGCCAAACCCACAAGCATGCAAAAGACTTTGTCCAGAGATTCTTTATGCTGAACATGTATATTAAATTTCTGTTTTTACACTTATGGGGTGTGGTATTTCTGTCTTTCAATTGCGTGAATTCTGGTTGTTTCTATGGAACTGGAACAAGAAGGGATACTAATTCATCTCTTCATCATGAATTGTTCTCTCTTCACATGGCTGAACTTGCCAAAATATTGGAGGCATTTACCTGGATATAAAGGCAATAATATGAACACAACAGTAGAGGAGTGTGAATTCATCCGTCGGTGAGTTAAATAATGAAATTCAGGGCAACAAAGCTAATCTTCACCTCAAAACCACTCGGTATGCAAACGGAAACCCATCCGTCTCTTTTCATGGGACGAAGGGTGGAAACAAGCAGCCCCAAATAAAGACATGAAGGTCAGTGGAAAACCCTTTACTTATTCCAAATCAGTACGTATGTCTTGAACTTCCTTGGATTATGTATGTCTTTTGTTGGTTTCCTAGCCTCTATTTACCAGCAGCTGCATGGCCGCATAGTGGTAAGAGCACTGAGTTTGGAGAAACATCTTTTTTAACACGTAATGATATCAGATTTCATTAACACTTCATTGATACTAACGACTAATCAATAATTGTGATTTTTTATGATATACCCACGAGATTAAATTTCAAGAAAATTTGGAAAATTCCCCCTACCCTTATCTTCATTTTACCCCACTGGGCTTCATGTCCCTATTATAACCACTCCAATGACCTTTTTTCCTATGTGGGTTCTTCACTTTTCCTATAAAATAATATATGTGATTGCTGCCCTTTTGTAGCTTACTCCTCGTTAGTTTATTAAGTTGGAGCAGCTCTCGACTTTTGCTGTACTAATATCAACTTGCAACATTTGGCCCACCTGAAATCAAATCAAACTATGAACTTTAAATCATGGTTTATCTAACGGGTGGGAACAAGCTAGCTAGATTGACAACTGCTCGCACTACAACACTATGATCAAGATGGGTTATTTTCCTTTGAACCATTGAATATAAAACCATCATTACAAATGGATGAGGTTATCTCAATGTCATGAAATCTCAATAAGACCACATGGCTGACTAATTTCGTCTATTAATTACCAATAAATTCACCCAAATTTGTCAAGTCCAATTAATCAACTCCAATGAACATGCATCAATACATTTATCCAATGTAAGGACATGTTGATGGTCAGTGAAGCAATGAAATTGAATTCAACATTATATAGCTGCCTGCCTCTTAGGTTGAGACTTGAAACAAGGAGCTCCCATGGATTTACTCGGCTTCCAGCTTGCTCTACCACTCATCCATACCATTTTTTTGCTATTTGCTGCAACCAACCAACGAACACACACCCAAACTACATCAATATACCCCCTTTTAGAATAATTATTCGTTTAAAATAATAAGATAAAATTCACTTCATTTTTTGTTAATATTCTTCGAGAAATATTACCGAAATATCCCAAGTAAACCCTTTTTGTCTTTTCAAGAAAGAGTAACATTAGATTCAGCAATCCAACTGTCGCACCATTTTCCTGCAACCAATACAATCCAAGATATCGTTTGACAGGAAGGAACCGAAGATCATCTCACACGGGTTGATCCAAGCAACTGAACTTTCACTCACTCCTTTGTGCATGGCAAAAATCATTCTACTTTTGCTCCCATGATGAATTTGTATGGTGAATAAGTTGTTTGATTGATCACTTGGTACAGTACAAGTAGTGGAGTGTGTATATGTATATATAATATTTATAGCTTAACCAATAAGGTTGTTTCCTTTTAGCGCAGTGATAAGCCATGTGAGTGCGCAATTTTATAGGTATTCTGTCCATTACTAAGATTAACATATAAACACAAGAATCAAACATGCTTAACCCAACTGGAACATACACACGCACTGTTGTTTGGTCCGAGAAAAGTGATAACTCTCATGACAACATTAATTAATTAAGATTAGATATCAATCAAGTTTACTGTTGCATAGGGCAAAGGTGGAGCAAATACACCACTGCAAAAAGACAAAAAACGCCATGGGCTGCCATATTAGATGGATGGATGGATAAATACATGGGGCTTGAAATTTTGTAAATGCCCTTTCGGATTCATACCAGGTAGGAGCCAGAAAAAGATAGGACAAGAACAGAGGATATAGACGTCATTACAAAAAAGAGCTAACAAAATTATTAAGCGCAGGAAAAAAGGGGCTCGGTTCTCTTTTCTCAATATGCAAAACCACCCGCTCGGTTTTTGGTGCTTTTGCGGTGACGAGAAGCAGAAGTTGATGAAGAAGAAGAAGAAGGAGAGGTAGAAGAAGCAGAAGAAGTTGGTTTCATGGCTGCAAATGAACAGTTTTCTTTCTTTAATGTCTCTTCTTCATCCATAAATATCTGTCTACATCTGCACTCCACGCTACAAAAAGCTCTGTCTCCTCTACGTATATGCATACATAGAAAAGAAAAGAAAAGAAAATAACAAATCAGGATGTTTACAGGAAATAAAAGCATGCCCACTAATGAAAACAACGTAACAAAGTAAGAAATCACGTCAAGATTGCAACTTTGTGCGATAAACTAGTGATAGTGAAGTGATAATTTCAGGTGATACGAGGAAAATAAGATCTGGGTACCAAAACAATAAGCAAAACAAGAAGAAGAAGAAGAAGAAGGTGGCTTACTTGTACATATAGATGTCTTCGCAAGGCAGGAGTTTCTGTCCACAAAGAAAGCAATGTTCTAAAAAAGTTGGGATTTTGAAATTTGAAAGGGAAGATAAAGACGACGGAGAAGGCAAAGGGGATGAGAATTTATTGATCATCATCATATTCATAGAAGCTTTGCTAATAACCTGAGGATGAGTTTTCTTGTCAATATTGTTACTGTAAACAACACCAACCTGCTGCTGTTTTTGCTGCGCCTCCAAAACTATACTTAACCCCACCATATCTCATCTCATTCTTATCACCAACTCACACATCTCTCTCTGGTGGTGGTAAGGGCTGCGGCGGCGGAGAGGGTGACGGTGGTTTTATTTCAGAGGGGAGGAGGAGACGTGGTTAATATTCTTGTGTGTAGAAAATGTTGGAAGATGGAAATAAATAGAAGGGAGGGTAGAATGGGAATTAAAGGAGGGGGGGAGTGGGTCCAGTGTATGGAGAGAGAGGACGATTAGCGTAGCCAACGATTTGACTTCTAGTGCTTGCTAACTGCCACGTATCAGTTTCTTAATTTTCCTTTTTTATTATTTTTTTATTTTCCTTGTTTCTTGTTTTGTTTTCTTTCTGTACGTTACTGTTTACTCGTACTTCTTTCACCTTTGTTTTTTACTTTCCTTGTTTTTACTTATTCTTTTCCTTGTTTTTATATTTTATTTATTTATTTAAATTTGATGACGCAGTAATTCCCCATTTTTAAATAATTCTATAAATTCAGAGTTTTATTTTTTATCTACATAATATTTATTTTTGTTTGAGTTAATTTTTGAAGTTTTATTTTACATTATTCAAAATTTTAGCCATATTTTAATCATCAAAATTAACTAAATCGTTGAATTTCAAATTTTAAATTAATTTTAATATATTTTAACTATTTAGTTTCGATTATCAAATTAATAAATTATTATAATACATGATTTTTATTTATTAAATTTAAAGGTTTGAATTATAAAAAATATAATAATATATGATTTTATATGTTTGACTGAAATAGATTAATGATATTAAACTTTATGATAATGATAGAATAGTAATGAAATGATAATAAATACATTATATTGGGTTGATATTGCGTGTGACTTACAATTGAAAGAGATAAAAAGGAAATTCAATGAATGCTCTCATGTATTACAAATGAATCTTCCCCCACATCAAGTCTCTAAAACTATATGTATATGTATATATATATATATATATATATAATTCAGAAGCCATGAAACCATTAGTTGATAACGTCGGCAAAACCCACATAGAATAGTGATGCAAACTGTTCTCGAATGTCAAGAAAAACAAGAAATGGATCCAATTACGAAAGAATGCATGGTGAAATGGAAGTCATTTTTTTGTTTGTTTTTATAATATTGTAAAGTTGCTTCTAAACATTGCATGTGACAAACAAAAGACAATAATAACAATGATTGCTGGTTTAATTTTCATTTGTTTAATTTTCGTACTCCAAACTTCATTGGCATGGTTTCGTTTTACGTAAAACCCACGTATTCTTCACGGTCCCGACAATGAAATTACGTTATCCTCTTCTTCTAATCCTTTGACAATTTTGTATTAAACTATCCAAATCTTACACGACTCTTTAATCCTCATTTTTGATTAAATATTTATATATGAGAAAATAAATAATATCCTTCAAATGAATTAGATAATTATGAACTCATTTAATTAATATGATTATAATGTGCACAAATTATAAATTCATCTGAAATGATAAACTAGAGAAATGTATAAAAAATACACACCCTTTTCAAAGGCAAATACTTATTATTCTGATTTTATGAGATATGAAAATGTAGCTTAACTAGATGCATTGCAGCGCTCTTAAATTAATATAAAATCTGATAAAATTAATAATTAATTATAATACTCAGTAGAAAATAATAAGCAATTATGAATGCAATGCCATTCTGTTGCTTGTCATGCAAAGAAAGAAATGCATGCAAGAAAAAACAAGAAATTGAAACAGAAACGAGGCCTAAAGGGCTTTGCTTTGATTACTGGATTGATGATAATGAAGAAGTGATATCTGATGTGTTGCGAGTACGTAGTCAAGTGTGATTTAAAAGGGTAGCGTCATGATCTGGTGCTTACATATAAATAAACACACTGGATTAAATAATTTACCGACAATATGGGATCAAACAGCCACCAGATTTGCAAGAACTGAACGTTCATGCGATGAACTTCCATGGTGGAAGTGACTAGGAGACGTGCTTTGATTTTAAAGCAAGCACTACACATTTTCAACTTGCCATTTTCATTTGTATGGCATGGAAAAATAGGATCGAATATATTATTAAAATATTTATAATTGAATGGCATAGAATTTAATTTACACAAATTTTATTTATCAGAATAAAAATATTTTAATATAAATTAAATATAGATTTGTGACGGGTGTATATATAAAAATATAATAATTGAATGGGATGATCGAAATCTAATGATAATAGAAAGAATCGAGAAACATCAAATAACAAAGGTGGGAATACGAGGGTTTGAGGATCAATTATGATGGGGGCCTAACAATGTTATGTATATATATAATATAATAAATAAAAATTGAATTTATTTATTTATTTTTGATTTTAAAAAAAAATGTTGGTTTATAAAAAAATAAAAAGTGTCAGAACAGTCGAAGTCAGTCAGGTGGTACAAAGGGGGGGGGGGGGGGACAGGGATACGTGTCCATGGGTGGGTTAGATCCGTTTACCCGTTGCCTTAAATTTCTCAATTCTTCTCGTGCGTCTCTCTCTTATTTACTGTTTCATATGAATGGATAAACTCTTTAATATTATTTGCTAAATAAAGCCGGCGCTACCTTCACCACAGCACAGGTGGCAGTTTTGCCACCTGTCTTCTCCTCTTCTTCATTAATGCCTTTTAATCCACAACCACTTTCTTCCTAATTATTCATTTCCATCATTAATTTTATTCTTAATTACTCTGCTTACGTGTCTCCCCTTCCTAAATTCCAATTATTATTTTTCAAATAATAATATGCTATCTAATTACGTACTATCATGTAAATTACATCATTCCAATTATAGTTTTAAATTCATATTTTTATTTAATAAATAAGTTGAATTTCAATTAAATAATTTAGTTTTAAATATATACATTATATACATTTATTTATAATCGTACTTAATTAATAATGTAAAATCATAAATATTTCTATAATATCATGTTTTTATTAATTATTTTTATTTTTAATAAAATAATAAATAATTTATTTTATAATTTATATTTTTTAAAATTTATTATATATTAAAAAGTTTTAAAAATTATTTTAAATTAAATTAAAGTTAAATAAAATAAAAATTTGATATTAATTTAGTTAAAGGTTATTGTAATAATTAAACTAAATAGTAACTATATAGTGAGGAGGAGTCCATGGTACGGTAACCGTAGCCATCCGGAAAGAAAAGACCAACCTAGATGGCTAGTCTAGTACCTGTAACCCCGGATTAGACTGCAAATAGTGACATGAATCCTTTTTTCTTTATTTTTTTTAAATATTTGAGTTGAGTGTTAGCCGGTTAGCGAGTGGGTCCAACACAACTCACTGGGCCCTACTTGGTATCGGTTCGTGGGTCCCAATTCCATTTGCCATTTTGCAGGAGGATTTTGAATCGATGAGTAGGCGTTGGGCCACGTGCCTATCATGAGAATGATGCCATGTGGGGCTCTTTTTGTTGCCATGCAATGCAACTTTGAGGCCCAATATGAAGTTGACATGACATGACACTTCTTCTATTTACCTTCCCATTTTCTCAAACCATCAGAATTTTCTAAAAATTTATATAAAAAAAAGACATTTTCAAAATGTGAAGAATCCATTATTTTTTTTAAAAAAATATTCATAGAAGTTATTATTTTTATAAATAATTGAAAAATATTAGATATTATTATAGAATAGAAAGTAAAATCCGTATGTAAATCGCAAGAAAAGTTGGTATAAAAGAGTAAAAGGAGAAATGGGGGTGGAAGGAGTAGAATTATTACAGGGATGAATCCAAAGAAACCGAACAAAAGAAGGAACAACAAAGTCCTAGAGTGATGGCAACATGGCAAGACTTTTTGTCTAAGATACTTGCGTTGGAACTAAAAAGCAAGATTTGGGATGTGGGAACATTTGAACACTTGTGATTGAGATATTCTCCTATAAAATGAAAAAGCTGTAAAGCAACCCTAACACAAAGAGCAAGATTTAGTTTCAATTTCAAAGATTTTTTTTTTTTAAAAAAAAAGTGATACAATCGAATATATATATATATATATATATCGTTGGTGGGTATAGATTCCAGCATGCATTCATGCTTTTTGCGAATTTTAATGACAATTCCCTCTAAAATTCCTGTGTCATTTTAGGGTATAATATGGATTTTACTGAACCATCCTGAAAGTTATTCTTTTATTCATCATTCCACATCATTTTTTCATATTCTTTACTTCTCCATATCAAGATAATCAAATTTAAATGTTATCGAAAGCATCTCATATTATTATAAAATCATATACTTAAGGCCTTTTTATGTTGGATGTGTTGTCGTATTCCTAGTATTTCCATTCCAAATTATAGCATAAATGGCCTAATCATATCAATATATTGGCTAATAGGGTTGTGGAATTTTCTAAAACTCGTTATCAAATATCATTTTTCGGATTCAATGATTTCTTCATATAATATCAAAATTTTTATAATAAAAAAAATATGGAGTTTAATCTTTAAAATTGTTAATGATTAAATAATGAATTTTAACATAATATAAATAGAAGTAATTTAAATTTGTATATTAAACGAGATGATAAATTATAATTTTTAAAATGAAAAGAACGAAGTTGTTGAAGACATTATAATTGAAAAATACATAGATCGTGTTAATAAGGTTATAATTTAATGATATGAATACTTATTACAGAATTTAAGAGATCTGAATTTGAATCTTTATCCATGAAAAGAAATACTTCGGTCGTCATTAAGTAGTCTTTTCTTCACTGCTATATACAAAAATATGCCTTGCAATCCCGTCTATGTGCCGGGTGACGATTGACTCCTCAAAATGGGTAAATGGGCCAGAGTTTGGACCACTGGGCCTTTGAGCCTATTTTCAACCGTATTTGATCCCCATTATCATAATTTTTACGACAATTATTAAAAGTGATAATTAAATAAATAACTGGGCCAAATGTAATTCAAATTTAAGGAGCAAGGGCCCATTTAGTAAACAAGTTAGGTTTGATGGCCTGCTGCCACGTGGCAGTTGCGAGCCTTCAAACAAAATCAATGGTATTTTTTAAATCATTTTGTTCATATTATTATAAATATGAAAATAACATCAAAAATAATATATTTAACTATTAATTGCTTTTATAAAAAATTGAATTAATTATAGATTATTATTGCATATGCAATAGAGATTATAAACAAAGACAAAGTTAGTGGGGGAAGAAGGATATTAGGAAAATTTAAAAAGAGAAGAAGAAGAAGAATTGCGTGGTATCAAATTTGCCGACTATTGCCGACACCTATGCCATAATTAAGCATGCTGCTTATGTTTCCAATTATTATATATATATATATATGTATGTATGTATGTTATTTTCATAGACATATTCAAGAGGAAACCCTTTTCGTCAATTGAAGTGTTTCGGATGAATGATTAAACGTTTCCATGAATGGTTAATAGAATTAGTAATCAATATGGTTGAGTTATTCAATCGTTTAACTAATTTAATATAATGATAAATTCAAAAAACACACTTAGTTTTTTTTTTTTTTAAAGTTTTGTCATATATTTTCATTAATCAAAAATGTAAATCTTGAATTGAATCAATTTCCTCATGGGTATAATTGGATGAATTTCCACTCTACGGGGGGGTTCTTATCATAGGTGCTACCATTCTTTCATTTTTGCACAATTTAATGTTACATTGGTGTCCATGTCTTCCCAAACATACTTAAATATATAAAGCCATGCAACCCAAAAAAACACACACAAAAACTCGTACCCGAGATTCATAATCTAAATTAAATACCCTTTACATGGATATATATTTGAAATGTTATTATATTCATTATTAAATTCATGTATAAATCAATGTTAATATTTCAAGTACTTGAATTATTCGTTCCTTTCTATTATTTTTTAAGAGTTAGATAAAAAATAAGATAATGAAAAAAGAAAGATTAAATCGAGATGAATAATTTAAAAATAAAAATGAAACGGAAATGAAGGAGCCGGGGATTCTTTGTCTCTCCCACCCACCCACATGGGCACTAGGTAGAAAAGCAAGCTCTTAGTTGGAAATTATGTTGCAGATTTTCCTCTCTGTTTCAATTGTCTATTGTTTAAAGTTAAGTATTGAGGGTTGGGCAATTTCCTTTTCAAGTATCCATATTGTTGTATATCTCTGTCATCAACTTGTAAAGCCTATCTATCTAGTGTAATTCAATGAACTTGGGAGTCTCGTTCAACCCTAGCAAAAATGTATTTTCGCCGGGTGTCTTGGCGATGTTGGTGGCTTTAAGCATTTGGGTATTGTTTTATCATGCCACTGAATTTGCTTTCAATGGAAATTACCATAATTACCATGATTTCATTTGGCAGTCTTACTTTCAAAGTTAAACCCACCCACCCGAAAGGGCTACTTCACTTTCTTCAAAAACCTCAAACAAAAGACAGTATCATCCCACTTTCCTCTCCAAACTTCAAATACGTATGCAACTTAAAGAGGCTGCTTGCTTGTCAAAATCAAGTAATTCGGATTATAAAAGATATAACGATCTATATAAATGATATAAGATTATACGTAATTCAAAAAAAAAGTTACGATTTGAAACCACCCATCATAATGATTCTAGTGTATTATAAAGATAAACATAATATATACCTCTTATTAACACTACACAGACCCATATATATATATATATATATATATTTTTTTTTTTTTGAAAAAAAGAGAGGAAGTGACATAATATGGTCGTCGCTCTCAAGTGTTATGTGGAGGACGTCATGGTTATGCAAAGAGTAATAAGATAAGGAAAATTTTGGTGGTCCAATTGCTACAATGGAGGAAACACCTTCACGTTATCTCCTTGACATGACAGTGTTTCTATTCTTCATTCCATAGCCTGCAACTACAGTATTTTTTGTATCTCCCAGCATCATCAATATCTATTATTCTGTTCATCCTCCATCCTCCTCCTCCATTACTTTCTTCCCTTGTAGATTCAATCAGCTGTTCTTCTTATCTTCCGTTTTATGGGTTGATATAATTCTTGAATTTTCGATATTAAATACCAACAGCATACAGCAAGTGTGATGTTATTTAATCATTTTTAGTTGCAGTAAAGAAAAAAATTCCAATGCAATGATGAATGTTTGACAAGAAACGGGCACAAAACAAAAGAGAAAATCACTATCAAATCTTTAATTAATTAAAAAAAAAACAATCTTTTTCATTAAAGTTTGTTTGGTTTAATCCAACAAAACCCTGTTCAAACTATTTGTTAAAAAGTCAGAAGTAATTATGATCTTGTTTCTTTTTCATCAACCTGATCATGTTTTCAATTTTAATCATATCCATGCTTTACAAGTCTTTCTTTCATTTCTGTGGGTTATGTCACCATTTTCATCTCCTCGCTGTTAAAAATGTTAATGGGAAATCCATGCCAAGATTGACCGCATTCTTTTGCTTTTCTGAAAAGGGATGGTATTCGTTAAAAGAAATACGTACTGGGGGGTTCAATAATATTGCAGAAAACCACAAGAAATAAAAGATGAATGATGGGAGAAGGGGGAGCAAGAAGCTGAAACCTTTGCATAGTATTGGACCACCAAATTTGGTTCTTCAGCTTCTGCAACAAATGCTACACTGTTGGAGCACAGGTTTTCGACAGAGTAGGCAACCTGTTACCTTCATATATGTTGTGAATTATGAATAATATCAACCCTCTTCTTAGCTGGTTAGTTTTGTCTTGCCATCAAACCCGATGAATCTGTTGTCTTCTTATTGGTATCATGCACAACTTTTTTAAACAACAATAATACTAAGCACAAGAAAGATCATAAGTTGGAGTAAAGCAATGTAAACGTAGTCTAATCAGGCTCATTTTCTTTTAAAAAAAGTTTGATATTCCATTGAAATTTAAATCAAAGGGTTAGATCCGAGAGTTCTCGACATTCCTTAAATACTATCAACAATTTTAATAAATATCATTTGATGAGATGTTTATCTAAATCAGATTAATAATTTTCATTATAAAGTATGATTTTGAAAACAGGATGGATTTATACGAATATATAGACATGATTCAGGTAAATAATAATTATATGAGAAGTACAATGGACCAAACCAATTGAATAAGGTAAGGGATTTGCTTCATGGACTAAAATCCAAATTTCAACATGGAAAGGCTTTCAGACAATGATTTTCAAGTGATTGTTGATAGGGAAAATGAAATACCACCTTACAATACCCTATAGTAGCTACACATGTGACTTGCACATGCCCATATTATGCACACATGTCCATGTCCATGCTGTCTACACAATGCACATGCTTCCTTGAGTACATTTGCTTTGTGTATGCTTGTGAAATATACTTTCATGCCAAAGGCTTCCATATGGTTTGGTATCCTGTTTTGTTGCTTCTATGACTCTCCTCTTCTCCTTTTAACTAATTTTGTATCTATCCATCTCTTTCTCTCCATGGTATTTCATTTGAAACACACACGTAAATTTCAAACGTGAAAATTCAACAATCAACTTTTAGCATTTCTTACATGTTGTTTACGTATAAATCTTGTCTATCTAGTGAATGAATACATGTACAATTGCTGTCCCTTGAAATCTTTCTAGTTATGAGTATCGTGTAGGAATAAGCTTTGCTTTATACTTGCACTATTCGATCACATTAAGAATTGCTCATCACGACCAAATATATTAACAACTGATGCATTCTTTTGGGATTTAGATCATATTGCATTTAAAAAACGAGCATGCCACTGAATTTAATGGTAATGGTCACATTTCATTAGAAAGAGGATGATAAAGAACTTGCAATTTCATGCTAAACCCATGTTGACCAGTGGGAGAACCCCTTGAAAGCGATGTTTTTGGGGAAATTACACTTGCACATTGAAAGATACGAGTCATTATTGGAATCTATTCGATACTTATTGTCGATAAATGAACTAAAAGTCAAATTTGAATCTTTTAGAAACGAACAAGTTTACATATAAACTTCAGTCTGCTTGAATTTTGGCCGAGTTTCATTTGTTTCCCATCTCAAATACAGTGCCCTTATCAAATAAGGTTGAAATTTAATGCTTGCTGATTGGAACGATGTTTGACTATTATTCATTTAAACTTGATTTATATCTTTGTATACGAATCATATTAAAATTATATTGTATTAATATTTTGATAATCGTATCAGATACGGGTCAAGTTTCAACGAAGATTTTTCATTTTTCATGGCAAACGTACCCTCCATGAAAATATGCACACGACTTGGGAAGGAAATTTTACTCCAGTACAGTGAATGCACTTGGAAGGGGTGAAATACATAAAAGGAAGAAAAAGAAGTTGATTCTTCCTTCGCTTTTGCATTAGTTTTGAAGATGATGCATTGTTGTTGACAGCAGTTGGTTTCCATGCAATATACTGCTTTATGTCCCATCGCCATTCTTCATTTTCTTTCGTTACGAAGGGTCATGTTTGCTGGATCAGATCAAGATGACCTGGTTTCAACTTTAAATTTTAGGAAAGGCGTGTCATCATTTTATGGAAATCTTTGTGGTAGATTGCTCAACTCTCCATATATAGTCGAGGAAAGTCAATAAAGGAGGAGATAAATAAATGGGAGTGATGCACTTATGGTAAAAGATGATGAACAAGAAAATGAACAAAAGAGAGAGGGCAAGGATATCAGTCAAGGACTTAGTAGCAGCAAAAATCAATTATTATGTAACAAATTAATACAACTTTTGGATAGACTGAGATCATCGTATGAGAGTCATAATAACAAAAAGGGACAAAAAAGAAAATCAGAAAAGACAAAGTAATAAGGGCAAACTTGAGTACAAATATATATATATATATATATATATATATGTGATCTATGAGTTTAAAATAATGAAGATGAAAAGGTGCAGTTTGATGTTTTTAGTGCTGTTAATGACGTACTGTTTTCGTCTTTGTTTCTTTCTTGTTTCCTTGCACAAATTAATCCTTCTCCAATGGTTGGTTATTCCTTTTCTGCTTCTTTTTCCCCTATTTTCAACTTGTTTCAATATCAAATGCATGCGTCTGCTCTGCGGAATCAAAGAAAGAAACCCTTGGCCTTTTCTCCTTTGTTAGAAGCCGAGTGTCTGGTCTGATGCATCATTTTTGCCCACCAGGTCCTTAGCCTTTGACGACTCTTTTTCCCAGTCTGTCGTGAATACTACCAGTAAAATTGAGACCACGCATGCAATTTGAGCGGCTAATAGTCCATAACATAGACCCACGAACCCTAATTTGAAAACAAAGGCTAAAACTACTGCTACAGGTGCACCCACCAAGTAAAAAGAGTAAAAATTTATCCCTGCCCCAATACCTGGCCTAGCACTTCCTCTTAATATCCCGCAACTTGTTGTTTGTGGACAATTTGCTAGCTCACATAATCCAATTATCGGTAATACAATCATGGTTAATTCAAGAACTTCATCATCCTCTGTAAAAACTCTACCCCATGCTTGTCTCCCTAGTGTTGTCAATATCAGTCCAAATGATGAGCTTAAAAGTGCTAGTCCTATAGCCACCGATGTGGCCAATCGTGCCTTGGCTGGCCTTCCTGCTCCGAGCTCGTTGCCTACTCGAGTTGACACTGACGCACTCAGCGCTGTTGGTAAGGTGTACATGAGAGATGTCGTTTGAATCACTATAGCCGACGTCGCCAACGCAACTCGAGGTTTGGATAAGTATCCAGCCAGAATTGTCATGAATTCATACCACCACCACTCTAAACAAACCCCTATGCAACTTGGTATGGCTAGTCGAAGTAGAATCCCCCATTCTTTCCTCAGTGAAGGAGTTGGTAATGGTGGCAATGGTTGCGGTGGTGATATGGGTGCGTATAAAGGCTCTTCAGGGACACGGGTAAAATATATGTAATATAGAAGGAACCAAAGGGTGTTAAAATTGGAAACAAAAGTTGAAATTGCTATTCCAGGAACTCCAAGATGAAGAGTGAAGGCTAGGAATATGGTGATAGGGAGATGTAGCACGATGGAGACTAAAGTGCACCACATTAAAGGCCACGTAGTACCTTTACTGCGTAAATAAATGCGTATAGGATGTAGAAGGCTATTGGCAATAAGATCAGGGATGGAAAAACGGCAATATATACTTGCAAGTTTGGTTATATCAGGATCTTGATGAAGGGTAAGCATGAGAGGTTCAAGATTTATCCAAAGCAAGGCAATAGGTATTGAAGCGAGTAGTAACATCAGAATTGTTCTCTGCAGAGTTAACGATGCTACTGATAAGTTTTTTGATCCAAAAGCTTGACTGCAAAGCGGTTCCATCCCCATGGCCAGTCCTGACAGGACCGAGTAGCCAGTGATGTTAGTGAAGCCGATGGCTAACGCACCTCCGGCTAGCTCCAGACTTCCTAGCCTTCCCATGCACACAACCAAGATCATGTTCTTAAGATAACCCACCAAGCTCATGGCTACTATAGGAAAGCCTATGTCCGTCATTCTCTTTAATTCATCCACCACCTGAAAGACAAACAAAACGATAAAATCATCAAGTAAGACAACAGACAGACTTGAAAACAAATAAAAAGAAAAGAAAACAAAATAAGATATATAGGAAGAATAGAGAAAGATTTTCTGATAGAGTTAAAAAGTGTTTATACCTCTGGCATGGTCGGGTAGTACGTTCGGGATTTCTCTGATGAAACCATTTCTTTCTTTCCTTCCTTCCTTCCTTCTGCTTTCTATTATATACTCTCCAACCCTTTTTCTTTTTCTGCTGGTTCTGAGAGTAAGAGAAGATATTTTGCTGATGGGCGAATGGTGGGATCTCTTTTTATAATTAGAGGCAGAGAGGAAAGTGGTTCGAATAATAGAGTCTATTAAACCAAAGAGTGAGGGGTGACGAGAGATATATAGGCAGGCAGCAGCCGTAGCGAAGCAAGGGCAACAACTCTCATCAATTTAGCAAATTTGTGTCATTTAATAATTATAATTCATCAAAATGGTAGTGGCTATAGTCATCAAATAATAATAATAAAAAAGAGTAAAGTGGGTATCCGAACTAAGACTGTCCATTTTACGAAGATGATGTGTTAGACAAGGAAAAGGGCACAAAAGCCATATTTTAACCGTGAGATATACTGAAGTAGTAATGGGGATGTCCTGGTGTTGAAATCACAATTTGTCATTTTCCGTGATAAAACCCAACATACCCACCATTAACTCTATGGGAATTCACCACCCGCAACTCTGTCTTCACGTGAGAAATTATTACCCATGATTCATATATATATATATAGTTAATAAACAGAAGCAGCACAAAAAGTTGGATGAAATAATACTACTTTATGTAAATGAAATGTGATATTTCCATAATGAAGAAACGAGAAAAAGGAATGATGGTTTCGTCCCCTATGTGCATATTATTATTATTATCATTTGCATGTATAACAACAACAAAGGTGTTCCTAAAGATGGTTGTA
>CANYBF012950693.1:0-10785 GCA_948192965.1 Dalechampia spathulata | reverse complement strand
CAAAATTCCTATTTATGACATCATCCTTAGTAATTATGACATCATCATGTCATTTTAATTAAAAATTCTATTTTTAATTTCTAATATCTATTTTAATTATATAATTCACCAATTTAATTTCAAAACTAAGTTTTCCATTCCATAATTCCATAAAATTGCATTATTTCAATTGCTTACATCATCAATTTCATTTATGACATCATAAATAAAATTTTTATTTAAAATTTTCAAAATTTGCATATATCTAATTTAAGTTAACACAAGCACTATGGTCAAAGCCATTTTATCAAATTCAATGTGGATAGCTTAAAATCATCATTTTAGTGCCGATTATCCATCCGTTTCAGTGGTTTCGGCAAAATTTCCACTTTGCTCTTTTAAGCTTTAAACTCAATTCTTATTATATATCTATCAACATAATCATAATTCCATATCATTTTCACATTAATAACATATCTAAACATGATATATTGTCAATTATGAATGCACAGTAAATCATACAGTTCAGGATGTGACATTTCTGCTCTTATAACTAGTGTTTCTATGTTTGTAGGCTTGCAACCACCTCTATCTCCTGTTATGATTCATGGAATTCCATATGCTAAGCCATTCTCATACAAATTAAAAATTGAAGTTTATAATGGCTAAAACTTTAAAAGATATTAAGAATGAATTTCCATAGTTATTGACATGCATGGAGTTGTTGCTGCCCTCACCACTGCTAAACTACCATAAGATGTTGATCTAAAACACATGGAGATATGGACCTATGCATATAAAGTGTGTAAGTATATTATCATTAGTACTCTTTCAAATGAGTTGTTTGATGTTTATTGCTTTTACAAAGGAGCAAAAGAAATATGAAATTCCATGATCACTAATTATACTACTAAAGATGTTAGAAAGCAAAAATTTATGATAGGTAAGTTCTACAAATGATAAATGGTAGAAGATAAAGATATCAGAAGTCAAATAAATGAATATTATAAGTTGTTAGAAGATTTAAAGGTTCAAAACATCACTCTCTTGAAAGAATTTATAGCTAAAATATTGATCAAGAAGTTATCGAATACTTCTTGTATTTAGAGTGTGATGGCTCAAACACTTTAATGTCTCTTCCTGCCATACCTAACCATGCTCCTAATGCTCTTTAGGGGGGAGTGATTATTTAGCCTTGGGTGATGTACGGGGACTAGGCATGATAGCTAGCATTAGCTAGGCTTGTCTTTGGTGTAGGATATTCCCTTTGCCTACATATGAAGAGGGATTATCAAATTATTGTATCAATTGTATTTATCAATAAAATAAGTAGACAGATTATTCAATAATTGTGTCTTATCCTTACTTCTGTGTGTCTGTCACACCCAGCCTATACCTGGAGTAACATGCTCCCGTAGTATACACCATGACTTCCCATACAGAAAACCGCTGCATACATTACAAGGGATACATATACATGCATGAATAGATGTCGTATGGGGATAACTCAAGTACAGGTGGTGCAAAAGTCGTAGCATAGCAATATAAAACCCTGGTCATCTCAACATACATTCAATAGAAGGAATAAGTCTCTTAACAAGAAAATGTATTCATTAATATACAAAGGTTTTATTACATTATCGGTACGATCACCACCAAAAGATATATGACTACTGCCAATATGAAATGTACAAGCTACAAAACAATAGACTAAACAAAAAGGAGCACGCCCAGCTGTCCAGGACCACCTTGAGAATAGGATTGCGTCTGAATCCACCTCCCTGCTGACACAAGCGATCACGACTCAGGGCCCTCAACTATAGGTTCAGAACCTGCGTCCATCAATTGATAAACACTGAGTATAAAACTCAATGGTGCTAGCAATCACACCATTACATAGCATACCATGTACATATAAACATATTGGGAAATCAAACATGTAGAATGCAATGTCATGCTTTGCACCATTCTCTCTCTTTCTTTTCCATTTTTCTCTGCATTGTGCACAATTTGCTACCATGCTGGGTCCCTGTATGTACCGGTACTCAACTTCCGAAGGAGGGCAACTGTTACCCGGGTCTTAAACCCCTTTTTCCTCTATGTCTCGAGACTCAACTCCCGTAGGAGGCAATATAATATATGATTCCATTATGGAATCCTGTAATATATGACCCAACATGCCTTTTTCCTCTATTCTCTCACTCGTTTCTTTCATTCACAATCCCACATGTCATGTTTATGCCTATATACAATGATATAATAAGACGTATACAAGCAGGACATAACATATCAAATGATCATCGAGCTCATATCATAAACACATAGTATATATGGGAAACGGATCCCCAATCATCAATATCTTGGTCGTACTAAGCCTAAAAGCACAAGAAGAAGTAAATAAAGCTCCTGGTATAAGCTAGTACTATTGCATACAAACTAGCACAAACCTGTATCTAGCTACTTCTAACGTCTAATCAGTTCTCTAAGCTTCAAACTTTGCTTATCCAACTTCTATATGCTTAATAGCATGAAGGAAAACTGTCTTTTGGGATGTAGGGACGTTTAAGGAAGGGTTTTGGAAGTTAAGGTAAGAAAACATAAGAAAAAGGCTTATGTTTATCTGTTTAAAAAGTCAGTTTTAAGTCGCGTACCAGACTTAAAGTCCTGATGCCCTATTTTCCTGCGAATAACTGTACGGCCGTACGCCATATGGTACGCCCATACCACCCCAAACTTCCTGACAAACCATTTTTCCTGTGAGTTACGGTACGGCCGTACAACCTCTTGGTGTGCCCATACCGTCTCTAAGAAACTTGGTACGCCCGTACGGGTATCCGTACGCCTGTACTGCCACCTATAGATCCACAACAAAGGCTCCACTCAGCCTTACTCACCCGATACCTACTGAAAACACTTCAAAATAATCCTAAACACAATCAAATCACTATCCCTCATCCAACCAAGAAGTCACACTTCCCAATAAGGTGACAGCATCACAAGCACAATCGCAATCGATAGTACATATTCATATATACATACATACATACGATCAATACCAAGAATACATCATAACAATACAACATGGTATAGCAGAACACATATGTATACAGACCTCTATACGCATACCAGACACGTCACTCATGTGGGTGTGATAACTCTCCCCCCCTAAAAAGAAATTTTATCCCGAAATTCAAACTTGACTTACCAAAAAAGAAGTGAGGATGTTGTTCCCTCATCAAGGACTCTTGGTCCCAGGTGGCATCTTGACCTGTTTGATGATTCCATACCTTAACTAAAGGTATCTGCTTGTTCCTTAATTACTTAACTTCCTGGGCCAAAATCTGTTTCGGTTCCTTTTTATAAGATAGGTCTGGTTGGATCTCAATCTATTCCACTGGAATCACATGTGAAGGATCAAATCTGTATCTTCTTAACATAGGAACATGGAACACATTATGAATCCAATCCAAGTCCGGTGGTAATGCCAACCTATAAGCCAGCGGTCCCACTCTCTCAAGTACTTCGTATGGTCTGATAAATCGAGGACTGAATTTCCCCTTCTGACCAAATCTCATAATCTTCTTCCAAGGAGATACTTTCAGAAATACCTTATCCCCAACGTTGTACTTAATATCACGCCCTTTTAAGTCCACATACGACTTATGTCTGTCAGAAGTAGCTTTCAGTCTGGACTTAATCAGCTTCACTTGTTCCTCGGCTTATTGAACCAGTTCAGGTCCAATCAACCTTCGCTCGCCAACCTCATCCCAATGCAAAGGTGTTCTACACCTTCGTCCATATAAAGCCTCATAAGGAGCCATCTGTATACTCGACTGGTAGCTGTTATTATATGCAAATTCTATCAAATGAACATATTGATCCCAGCTACCCTCCCATTCAAGAATACAGGCACGTAGCATATCCTCTAAAATCTGAATCACTCTTTCCGATTGTCCATCGGTCTGGGGATGAAAAGTCATACTGAAATGTACTTTAGAGCCTAAAGCTCTTTGAAAAGCTCCCCAAAACTGGGATGTAAATCGTGGGTCTCTATCCGATACGATAGACGACGGAATCCTATGCAATCGGACAATCTCCCTCATATACAACTCTGCCAATCTCTTCAATTCATAATCCATTCATACAGGAATGAAATACGTCACCTTGGTCAACTGATCGATAATTACCCAAATTGCATCATGCTTCACTGGCATCAACGGCAACCCCATGACAAAATCCATCGTAATTCGATCCTATTTCCATTCCGGCATCGGCAATGAATTAAGGAGTCCAGCTGGCACTTGATATTCATCTTCCACTCGTTGACAAATCAAGCACTTAGTCACATACTCCGCTACATCCTTCTTCATACTAACCCACCAATAGTACTACCTCAAATCTTGATACATCTTAGTACTACTGGGATGATAAGCGTACATCAAACTGTGGGCTTCCTCTATAATTTGTCTCTTTAATTCCTCGTCTGCTGGGATATACAACCGTGTCCCATACCTTAAAGTACCATCCTCATCCATAGTAAATAGAGTAGTCCTACCCGTCTGCACTTTCTGTAACTGTTTCTGGTATGCCACATCACCAGTTGCACTTCTCTGTATCTGGTCTGTTAACATCGGTTTCACCTTCATCTGTAGCTATGCCAAAATACAGTCAGATTGTAGCATCAAAGTAGCTTCCAATTGTCGCATTTCATAAACTAACATCATCGCAGACTGTCTCAATCCAGCAAATATCTTTCGACTCAAAGCATCGGCAACTGAATTAGCTTTCCCTAGGTGATAGTCTATCACACAGTCGTAATCCTTAATAAGCTCAATCTAGCATCGTTGCCTTAAGTTCAACTCTTTCTACGTACCCAGATACTTAAGACTCTTGTGATCTATGTACATATAACAGAGTTCACCATATAGATAATGTTGCCAGATCTTAAGTGCAAAGACAATCGCTACTAACTCCAGATCATGTGTGGGATAGTTCCTCTCATGTGGCTTCAATTGTCTTGAGGCATAGGCAATCACTTTCCAGTCTTGCATTAGAACACATCCTAACCCATTCAATGATGCATCACTGTATATTACATACGCTTGACCCAGAGTGGGTAGCATAAGAACTAGAGCTTGTGTCAAACGTTCCTTCAACTACTCAAAACTCCTTTGACATTCCTATGACCAAATAAAAGGAACTTCCTTTCGTAACAATGTCGTCAAAGGTAAGACAACCATGGAAAATCCCTTAACAAACCTTCGATAGTACCCATCCAAAAGTAAGAAACTATGAACCTCGCTAATATTTCTTGGAGTCTGCCAATTAAGCACAACTTTGACCTTGCTAGGATCCACTCTGATTCCTTCTACAGATATCACATAACCTAAAAAGGCTACTTGGTCAAGCCAGAAATCACACTTCGATAATTTGCCAAACAACTGCTTCTCCCTCAGTCGTTGCAACACTAATCTCAAATGATAATCATGCTCCTCTCGAGTTTTGGAATACACCAAAATGTCATCGATGAACACAACCATAAATTAATCCAGATAATCAGTAAACATTGTGTTCATTAATGCCATGAATGCTGCAGGTGCATTCGTTAAACCAAACGGTATCACCAGAAATTCATAATGCCCATACCGAGTCCTGAATGTCATCTTCGCCACACTACCTTCTTTCACCCGTAATTGATGGTACCCCGATCTAAGATCAATCTTAGAAAACACTGCCGCACCCTTAAATTGATCGAACAGATCATCAATACGTGGCAACGGGTCTTGATTATTAATCATCACCTTATTCAACTGTCTATAATCTATACACATCCGCATAGACCCATCCTTCTTCTTCATAAACAACACCGGCGCACCCCAAGGTGAAACACTCGGGCGAATAAACCCCTTATCCAGCAATTCCTACAGTTGCACCTTCAACTCCTTTAGCTCGGTTGGCGCCATCCGATAAGGTGTTATGGATATCGGTTCTATACCTAGTAACACCTTAATCTCGAACTCCACTTCCCTCTTTGGTGGCAACTCTGGTAACTCCTCTGGAAACACATCAGGGAAGTCACATATAGTCAGAATCTTTGTCAACTATATTCCTTTCCATCTCCCATCAATCACATATGCCAGAATCGCTTCACAACCCTGTAATAGTAACTTTTGCGTAGTTACAGCTATCACTAGCCTCACTGTCACTGACGGTACGTTACCCTTAATCAGAATTGCTTCTTACTCAGGAGCCTGAAGAGTCACTATCTTCCTTAGACAATCCATCACCGCACCGTACCTGGCTAACCAATCCATCCTTAGTATAATGTCATACTCTCGAAATGGCATCTCTACTAGATCAGACAAGAAACACATACCCTGAATAATCAAGGGACATCACTTACAGATTATGTCAACTACCACGTCCCCTCTTAATGGGCTAGAAACCACTATCCCATAGCCTAATCCCTCACTCGACATCTTAAGCACTCGAGCAAATCCAACATCAATATATAAATGCGAAGAACCTAGATTAAACAACACTAAAGCATCATGATCAGAAATGAGAACATTACCGAGCACCACGTCTGTAGCTTGTTGCTCCTCACAGCGCACCAGATTATATACCCTGGCAGGAGCCCCAACAACCTGGTTCAAGGACCCCTGACTAGTGCCATGTCCTCCTCCATCTTGGCCTCTACCTCGGCCTCTACCCTTCTTAGCACTAGGAGAACTCGCTGAACTAAGCCTCGGTTGCTACTGTTGCTGCTGCTGCTAATGAGCTTCTCCCTCAACCATAGTACGTATTGGTCTACCGGACCATTTAGGGCACTCTCTAGCATAGTGACCAGCACCCCGACATCTGAAGCACAGGTTACTACCTGCTTGAAAAGCTCCATAATGCGTCCGACCGCAAGTATGATAGAAATACGGTCCAACAGCTACACTACCACTGAAGGAGGTGGATCTCCCATTTTGCTCTTATCGGGGTGGCATCGGTCTCACATCTGCCGATCGAGGAGGAAAAGAACTCCTAAACTTACCCCTCTTCGATGAACTAGAAGAAGAACTCGGCCCTCTAAACGACCTCCTCAATGACTCCTCTCAAGCATCATCCTCTTGCACCGTACGTTCAAGGTCTAGTGCATTATCCATCAAGGTAGAAAAGTCATCATATTGAAAGCTCTAAACAAATGCCCTGATTCAAGGATTCAGACCCTGCTCAAATCTCTTGTATCTTTACCGACCAGATATTGGAATGTGGGTCGCATAATAGGCCAACCGGGTAAATTCCTTCTCATAGTCAGCCACGGACATGTCTCCCTACTTCAACTCAAGAAACTCCTGCAACTTCTGAAGATCCTCCCATGTCAACATAGGTGGGTCAGCCATACTCTGAGGGATGGTCTTCCACCACTCGTACGCGTCCTCTTACAATAACGAGATGGCATACTTAAACTTCGTCATCTCCGGACACTTCATTTGATGCAACACCCTCTACGTCCACTCCATCCATACCTCTACCACGTAAGGGTCAGTAGTGCCAATGAAATTGGTGGCTCTGTATGATCTCAACTTAGTAAAATCCAACTTATATTCCTCTCTCCACTCCACTGGAGGTGGGGCCAGAACTGCAGGCAACGCCTGACTCTGCGTCTGAAGGAAACACAAGAATTAGGTAAACTGAGTTACCATCGGGTCAACAGTCGATGCCTCCGCCTGTCTACCCACACGCTCTCCCGTCCCGAGGAACTCTCTTGGGGATTAAAGTTACCCCTACCTTCTTCATCAACGTTAATTTCTCTATCAGATATCAACTTAATCTGTAATATATAAACGAGGGTCCGACGGGTCAGCAGTGGTAAGGATAAGCAATACTCCTTTAATGTAGCTTACAAATCATAGGTAGTAGTCCTACATACCCAAGCAAACACTTGTCGAGCTAAACCATAGCTCTGATACCATTTAAACATGTCACACCCAGCCCATACCTGGAGTAATATGCTCCTATAGTATACACCACGACTTCCCGTACGGAAAACCACTACATACACTATAAGGGATATGTATACATGCATAAATAGATGTCATATGGGGACAACTCAAGTACAGGTGGTGCAAAACTCATAGCATAGCAATATAAAACCCTGGTCCTCTCAACATACGTTCAATAGAATGAACAAGTCTCTTAACAAGAAAATGTATTCATTAATATACAAAGGTTTTATTACATTATCGGTACGATCACCACCAAAAGACATATGACTACTGCCAATATGAAATGTACAAGCTACAAAACAATAGACTAAACAAAAAGGAGCACACCCAGCTGTCCAGGACCACCTTGCGAATAGGATTGCATCTGAATCCACCTCTCTGCTAACACAAGCGATCATGACTCAAGGCCCTCAACTGTAGGCTCAGAACCTGCATCCATCAATTGATAAATGCTGAGTATAAAACTCAGTGGTGCTAGTAATCATACCATTACATAGCATACCATGTACATACAAACATATCGGGAAATCAAACACATAAAATGCAATGTCATGCTTTGCATCCTTCTCTCTCTTTCTTTTCCCTTTATCTCTGCATTGTGCACAATTTTTGACCATGCTGGGTCCCTGTATGTACTAGTACTCAACTCCCGAAGGAGGGCAACTGTTACTCGGGTCTTAAACCACTTTTTCCTCTATGTCTCGAGACTCAACTCCCGTAGGAGGCAATATAATATACGATTCCATTATGGAATCCTGTAATATATGACCCAACATGCCTTTTTCCTCTTTTCTCTCACTCGTTTCTTTCATTCACAATCCCACATGTCATGTTTATGCCTATATACAATGATATAATAAGACGTATACAAGAAGGACATAACATATCAAACAATCATCGAGCTCACATCACATCATAAACACATAGTATATATGGGAAATGGATCCCCAATCATCAATCTCTTGGTCGTACTAAGCCTAAAAGCACAAGAAGAAGTAAATAAAGCTCCTAGTATAAGCTAGTACCATTGTATACAAACTAGCATAAACCTGTATCTAGCTATTTCTAACGTCTAATCAGTTCTCTAAGCTTTGAACTTCGCTTATCCAACTTCTATACGCTTCATAGCATGAAGGACAACTGTCTTCTGGGATGTAGGGACGTTTAAGGAAGGGTTTTGGAAGTTAAGGTAAGAAAACATAAGAAAAAGGCTTATGTTTATCTGTTTAAAAAGTCAATTTTAAGTCGCATACGACCGTACCAAACTCCGTACGCCCGTACCAGACTTAAAGTCCTGATGCCCTATTTTCCTGCGAATAACTATACGGCCGTACGCCATATGGTACGCCCGTACCACCCCAAACTTCCTGACAAACCATTTTTCCTGCGAGTTACGGCACGACTGTACAACCGTATAACCTCTTGGTGTGCCCGTACCATCTCCAAGAAACTTGGTATGCTAGTACGGGTATTGGTACGCCTGTACCGCCAATTATAGATCCACAACAAAGGCTCCACTCAACCTTACTCACTTGATACCTGCTAAAAACATTTCAAAATAGTCCTAAATACAATCAAATCATTGTCTCTCATCGAACTGAGAAGTCACACTTCCTAATAAGGTAATAGTATCACAAGCATAATCACAATCGATAGTACATATTCATATATACATACATACAATCAATACTGAGAATACATCACAACAATACAATATGGTATAGCAGAACACATACGTATACAGACCTCTATACGTATACCAAACATGTCACTCACGTGGGTGTGACAGTGTCTTTCTCTCATATGATGCTTGAGCTATCCGAGGAGCTCTCTTATTTGAGACAGTAATGTTAGAGACATTTATATATGAAACCTAGCTTGATCATGAATGAAATATCCATGAGGGTTGGAAGGCTGATTTGTGTAAGAAGAGTTTTATATAAGTGCCGCATGGGTCTTTGTCATGGGTTGAGATTTATAACTATGATAGTTAGTATCAGAGCCTAGACTGAGATAGTCTAGGTAGGTCTTGCGGGCATACAATTGATACAATGATTCGATAATCCCACTCTGTATATAGGTAGGGGGCAATATCCTACGCAAAAAACAATCCTAGCCAATGCTAGCTGTCATGCCTAGTCCTCGGATATCACTCAAGGCTGACTAGTCACTCCCTCTTAAAGAGCATTATGAGCATAGTTGGGTGTGACAGGAGGAGACATCAAAATGTTTGAGCCATCACACCCTAAATATACATAAATTAAATAAAATACAAAATGTATATTCTACCTTTGGTGAGAAAAACCTCCACCCTTACAACTATCACCAGCAACCGTTGCTAGTCACGTCGATCATCATCATGGGCCACCATCACTGTCAATTGTCACTGGCCACCATCACCGTCAATCATTACTGACTACCATCACCATTAGCCATCATCAGCTACTATCACCATCAGCCATCACTAGTTATTGTCACCAGCCGTTTTCATCGATTACCATCACTTGCCACTATCACAAACTACTAACCATCATCGATCATCAGCCACCAACCATCACTGATCACTGAATTCTATTAAATCTTCATGAAAAATATAAAAATTAAAAAAAAGAAAAAAAATACAAATTTCAAAATAAAATTTCAATAATTAAACAAATAATATAATTTGTTATTATGAAACATATCATACAATTTTTCAGATTTAATATTGTACAAATTAGAAATCTGTATATTTACCTTTATATAGTATATATGGTAGATAAATTATCTACCACATTATATACTACCTGATATATATTGATAAATAATT
>CANYBF012950516.1:0-14757 GCA_948192965.1 Dalechampia spathulata | reverse complement strand
ACTAATTATAATTAATAAATTTATTTTGTGCACTAATTAATATTAAACAAAATTTATTTTATTATTTTTATTTGTTAGATTAATTTTTATATTTATTTTTAATAAGTTTTAAAAATAATATTTGTATTCATGTAAATTTTTAAAAAATAATATTTATCTTTGAATTAAAATTTAAAAAGTAATATTTATCTTTGAATAAAAATTTAAAAAGTAATATTTATTTTCATATAAATTTATAAAAATAATATTTATTTTTGAATTATTAAAATTAAAGAGGGAGGGGTAGACTTGTATTTTCACTTCCCCTTTCCCTCTTTTAATATATATATGATTTCTTTTAATATATATATGATATGATATGATAATTAAATTACATATAACCAATGTTTTTAGATGAAGCACCAATATATGGAAATGATTTTTTGTTTGTGAGAAACTCTCAAATCTAAATGAGTTAAATTTTAGATTCAAATTTTAATATATTTTTAAAAATTCATTGTAAAAATCGAAACAAAATTCTTTTAATTATCATCTTATAAAACTTCATAATTTTTTAAAAAATAGTTAAATTTTGATTTATAAATTTCTCAAAATTATATAATTTTAATTAATCAATTCATCAAAATTTTATAATTGCAATTCTATCAAATGGTGAGATCCAAAAACTTTAATTATTGATTTTGTTAATTGTGATAAATTTTGTGTTAATAATATTAATAAATAAATAAATAAGGTAGTGATTTGTTTATATTTGATTTTAATTTTTTTAGGATCAAAGTCAAGATCATTAAAAAATTGAACGATTAATTTAGTATAATTTTAATTTAATTTAAAAATGATTATTAATTAATAAAATTTATAAAATATTTAAATTCTTTATTTTAAATTATTTCATATCAAATAAATAACAAAAAATCTATATAAATCAAATGGGCACAATTTTATGAAACATAATTAAATTTAAAAAAATTAATTATTTAGATGGTAAAATTATTATATATCCTTATATTTAAGATAATAAAATAATGAATTATATGATTTATATTCTATTATATTTATTAGTATTAATATATACTCCTATTATATCAATTAACACAACCCTTTTATTAATTACAAATTAACTAATTAGGGAAGTCATTTTCCTTGGTCAAATTATAATAAAATAATTTTAATTATAAATTATAGAAGTGGCATGAATGCCATATAATATTAAGATAGAAGCCTAATTAAATCAAAATTATACCCAACTTTGGTGCAAATTATTAGATTTTAGGTCAAAAATACCATCCAAATAATTAAATTTGAAATCTCATAATTCCAATAATGTAATTTTAAGTCATAAAACTTAGTTCAAAATTAAAATAAAATATAAAAAATTAATTTTTTGAAAAAATTATTATTGAAATAATTACTGCCTTCATTTCCACTCACTTATAATTTCATCAAAATTAAAAAAATATTAATTATTTTATTTAAAAAATAATGAAACTAAAAAAATAAAATAAATTTATTATTAATTTTTAAGATGATTTAAAAAATCATATAACAGAATTTTAATATGTAATTATTTTATTAAATATAAAATTAATTTATGATAATTAAAAAAAATAAATCTATTTTTATATGATAAAAAAATCAAATATTTGAATTATATATAATTAAATATTATAGAATGTTGATCATATTATATAATTATTTTATATGATTAAATAATAATCAATTAAAATTTACATGAATTTCAACCATTAAATTTACAATATTCAAATTAATCATTATCCAAGCTATAAAAATTGAAAATTTAATTTTAATTGAATTAAAAAATGATCAAAAATTAAAATAGATAAATATTAAATATTTTTTTATTGTTTAGGATAGAGTCAATGTCATTGCAATTTACAATAACTTCGAATGAGATACAAATCTCCATAAATAGGATAATTTTATTATTCTTTAAAATTATAAATTATAATTTAATTATGGAATAATTAATAAATAAATATTTTTCATTAATATCAGTCAAATATAATTCAAAAGTTTATCGATTTTATTATGTGGTTTTATCTTATTAATATTCAATTAATAATTGTAAAAATTACATCTTTCCTGATATATAAAATTAATTATAATTTTATTATCACAAATTAATTATAGAATAATATCGCGATTCTCAAAAAGGAAAGAAAATTGCTCCTTTTTCCTTCTTCTGAGTCTAAAAAAAGGGAAGAAACTCACAACTGAAACTAAGACTTATAACAATAACCCTTTTCCCTGACCCTTGTTTCAATCTCTGTTATTAACTTCGTTGCTGTAATAATTATCCATTTAACCCTTACCTTTGTCTCCTGGATTTACTTCTTCGTCTTTTAGAACTGTAAGTGCTAAATCTAGATCTTTGTGTTTGTTTCTGGTGTTATTTCTTGATTTTTTTGGTTGGTTGGGGATAAACCCTAAAATTTGTGTTTTTTGTACTGTTTTTTGAAATTTTTGTTGAAAATATGAACTGGGTTTTGTCAGTTTTTCATATTAGATGAATTTTTGATTTATAGTGTTAATTTGAACTAGGGTGCTAGTCAGTTTTTTTTGTCTTTAATTAGTTCTAGGTTTTTTTTCCTTATTTCTTTTCGAAAAACTTGATTTGCTATTGATTTTTGCCTGTATTGATGTTTTGTAGGGTTAAAGCACAGTTTGATCTGATATGGGCGTTCAATTCTTGGGTTTTTAGTTAGCCTTCGTCAATGTCCACTCTTAAATCCAAGTATGAACTTTTAGTAAAAAGAGCTGTAAAGCTTTGGATATTTGTTGGTTTGGTGTAAATCTGAAGTGTTTTTCACAGTTAAGTTTGGAGGTGTCATGGTGGGCAAAGAAGATGGAAATCCTCAGGTTCCGTGCCAGCTTCCTTCTGCTGGTGGCCCGCGCAAAATGTTCTGGCGCTCCGCTTCCTGGTCTTCTTCTAGGACTGCCCTTCAAAATCCTGAAACTGAAGAGAAAGACTGTCCGATAGATCCGAATGGTATGGATATTGGTAGTGGTGGTGCTAATGGGCAAAATCGTAGATTTCCTGTTCCATTAACTCCCAGGGCCCAACAGAACATTAAGGCACGGTCATGCTTGCCTCCGTTGCAACCATTGGCCATAGCTCGTAGAAGTTTAGATGAGTGGCCAAAAGCAGGTTCTGATGATTTAGGTGAGTGGCCTCATCAGCCAACAACTCCAAGTGGGAACAAGAGTGGTGAGAGGTTGAAACTTGATTTATCTTCCATACAAAGAAACCCAGATAAAAATGCTGGATTAGTGAAGAGAGATAGAATTGCTTTCTTTGATAAAGAATGTTCTAAAGTAGCAGAGCATGTTTATCTTGGTGGAGATGCAGTTGCCAAGGATAGGGACATTTTGAAGCAGAACGGGATTACTCATGTGCTGAATTGTGTGGGGTTTGTTTGCCCCGAGTATTTCAAGACTGACTTTGTTTATAGGACTTTGTGGCTGCAGGATAGTCCTTCAGAGGATATTACAAGCATTCTATATGATGTCTTTGATTATTTTGAGGATGTTAGGGAGCAGGGTGGAAGAGTTTTTGTTCATTGTTGCCAAGGAGTTTCACGATCTACTTCATTGGTGATTGCATATCTTATGTGGAGGGAAGGTCAGAGTTTTGACGATGCCTTTCAATATGTGAAGGCCGCAAGAGGGATTGCCGACCCTAATATGGGTTTTGCTTGTCAACTATTACAATGTCAGAAGAGGGTTCATGCATTGCCTCTTAGTCCAAGCTCGTTGTTGAGGTTGTATAGAGTTGCCCCACACTCACCGTATGATCCCTTGCATCTAGTTCCTCGAATGTTGAATGAACCTTCACCATCTGCCTTGGATTCTAGAGGTGCCTTTATCATTCATATACCTTCAGCAATATATATCTGGATTGGTAAACACTGTGAGACAATCATGGAGAGGGATGCTAGGGGGGCTGTATGTCAGATTGTTAGGTATGAGAGAGCTAAAGGCCCAATCATAGTGATTAAAGAAGGGGAAGAACCTGCTTATTTTTGGGATGCATTTTCAAATTATTTACCTCTAATGGATAAATCAAGTAAAGGAGATGGGGAATCAGCTGGTAAAATTTGTCCTGGTGATAGGAAAGTGGACGCTTATAATGTTGATTTTGAGATTTTCCAGAAAGCTATTAAGGGTGGTTTTGTGCCTCCATTTGCCTCATCAGAGAATGAACATGAGACCCACCTTCCGGCTAGAGAAAGCAGTTGGAGTGTCTTAAGACGGAAATTTGCCCCTGTTGACATGAAAGAGTTTGTTACAACACCAAAGATATTCCTCTCCAGAGTCTATTCAGATTCTATGATGATTGTGCACTCCTCCTCACCTTCGTCTTCATTCTCATCATCATCTTCATCTTCTTCTCCTCCTTATCTTTCTCCAGATTCCATCTCTTCTGATTCTAGTACTAGCTCAAAATCCTACCTTGAATCTTCTCTGGATTCTCCTTCAGTAGCTTCATCTTCTGTTCCTTTGTCCTCAACATTGTCTAATCTGTCTCTTCTCTCACGCAAGGCTTCTCCTCAACCACTATCTGGCGCCCCTGAATTTCATGCTGTTAATGATATGTCCAGTCGACCTTCTCAAGTAACTTCCTTGGGATCTAAAACTTCACCTTCACTTGCAGAGCGTAGAGGTAACCTGTCGAAGTATCTCAAGCTTCCAGTGATGACTGAGAATGTGAGGGTGACCAACAGGCCTCCAACTTCACTTCCTTGTCAGGAAGATGGTGCTAGGATAAGTAATAATGACTTCTCTCGGTTTAATTCTGATAGAAGAGAAACTGACTTTGGCTCCAAGAATGATTTCAAAGGAGACAAAGATTCAGCACATCAATGCAACTTGAATTTTTGTCTAGATAGAGTAGTTGTGGCTGACTCACGTCTCAAAGAAGCCCCCTTTGTAAATAATTACGATGACCTTGATAGAAAGTGTCTTTTGGGAGAAAGCTTGGGGTGTTCCACCTCTAACGGGAAGGAGCAAATGGTTTCATCTTGCTATAATCAAAAGCAGCCATTGATATGTCAGTGGCCCAGTCTGAAAAGAGTTCAGAGTCTTGGAATCAATGACTTGGATTCGAAAGCTGCTTTTGCAATTTTAGCACCAACTACTTCTTTAATAGGAGATGAGAGTAGGATCCTTTATTTTTGGGTAGGAAGGTCTTATGCCGTTGATAAGAGCCTGATTCAGTTAGATTGCAGCAAAGGATTAATGGATGGAACAGTGATTGACTGGAATCAAGTAGGTTATCTTGTTGTAACTCAAATGGGTCTTCCAAAGGATATCCCCGTAAAAGTATGTGCTTACTTTTCAACAGTCGTACATTCTTTCCTTTTCTATTACTTCTGTAATTTTCTTTGATTTGTACACTTTCCATGTTTTTTCTAGACATGTTTTTCTTGCAAAGATATGTGCTTAGTTTCCAAGGGTTGCACCTTGTTTCCTTTGCTGTGTGTAACTTCTGTGAATTTTTTTCTGATTTATGCAGATTTCATGTTTGCTCTTGACATGTTTCTTCTCTTTTTTTTTTTGGTTTATCATCTAAGATCCAAAGAATATTCAGTTGCTGTTTCCGGTGTCCATCCCTTTTCCTTTGGTGTTCTAGTATGTAAAAATTAACTAGTGGAGAACTCTTGTTGAGGTTGTATTAAATGGATGTGGCTAAATACTTGAAACTCTTAGGAGCTTGACAGATACTAGTTGCTATTCATTCTGAAATCCAAGATTTTTTCTCTCACGGCACCTTGTGGTTCCATAACTTTTTCCTCCATGTCACCCCTTTCAATCACTCTTGTTCATCATTTATTGTTGCCTAGTTGCCTTCTTTTGCCTTTACAACGTATTTATCAAACTCACTTTTTTTTGTATGTAACTATTTAAGCAATTGTACACTGCTAATTAGTTATGTTTCTTGAATCTTGATTGGAACAGATTATCAGAGAAGATGAAGAACCTGAAGAATTTCTTGCATTGTTGAGTGCACTATAGCACTAAGATGCAGTATCTTTAATATTTTTATTTATTTCAGTGCCAACAATTCTTCAGGTGTTGAAACGAACTTTCAGAACAAAGACTGGTGAGATAATTACTTACTGATTCTTAATTACTCTTCAATGTTATCACCGCTTTTCAGCCACTTGCAGTAGAATATTATTTTTCTAATCTAATTATGAACCATGAATTGATTAATGACATTCTTCCATGTGTGATGGAAAGATTAATTTTGTAAGATTAATTTTGTACAAGTAACTTCTTGAGATTGTAGCTTAGTGGGTAGTTTCTTCTGGTACTGCTTTATTTTTAACAAGTTCTTTTGGCGGTTCTCGAGTTGATTCTGTCAGTATCTGTAGAAATGCTTTTCCTTGTTTTACCGTAGATGTTCTTGGATAGATTGTAAATGTAAATTCTCAGATTATGTGTTATTTGTTAGAAGGCGTCCTCTTTGTATAGCATTTGCTTTTGATTGTTTTAATGCCATTTGAGTATTCCAGAGCAAAAAATTCAGTCAAAGTATATAGAAGACATGTAAAGTAACTCAGCAAAAGCCCTTGAAATTGGGTTGAGAAGCAAATACACACAGTTTTAAGATCTTTGAAGGACTTGACCAAATTTTATTCCTTCCATTAGTTTTATCCAAGTTGAGTTGGTTGTTGTCAGGAATCGAAGTGGTGTGAACATTACTAGTTTCTGCCATGAATACAACTGTATATTTGGCTAATTAGTTACTTTAGTATTCATAATATTTTACCTGTTGAAAGGAGACACTTACATAAACTTGATTTTTGTTTTCACATATGAACCAAGTCAATCAAATGCTATACAAATTAGATAGAGAAATCAATTTCTTAGGAGTTGAAAATCATCAATCCTGGTCTGACTGTAATGTATTTGATTGATTTGTCCATATAGGGGTGATATGGGTCAGGTGCAAGTATTTTGCCTTGTTGAATTTGAGTCTGTCTGAATGCTTTTGCACTTGTCAGGTTTGCCATGCTTTACTTTTCCATATTCACATTCATAATACATTCATTCCATATATATTTGTTGCAGGTGGCTGCTCTCTAAGCTTTTCTGTGGCTGTACGGTGCAGTAACACCATGACCGGATCTTTTTCTTCCACACAATTTCACATTCATGTATATTCGTCATTTGTCAGAAACAAATCCCTGAAGGTCCATTTCAGGCAAAATAGATACATTGAAATTAAAGCTTACATTGCAATCTCATTATCTCGAGTAGTAATATGCGTCTCTACTTTCTCATTCCTGCCACAAATGATTAAAACGTCATTATCTATGCGGTAAGCAGGTGTAGTCGTTCTGTCATTTATCCAATTAGCCAGTTCCTGAATTAAGCCATGCTAATGGAAAACTTACTCGGGCTATGATCATGGAAAACTATTTCGGCTCTTTTGAGACGCCATTGCTCTCCTCACAGGAGGAGGAGCATTCCCTGTCATTTCAATCCCTCTCACGAGTTGGATGTAATCCCTTTATCTTCTCAGTTCAGGAACTTGTAATTTTCTAGTTACACTCATCAGGCTTGCAAAATGAGCAATACCCGTATTCAACTTTCACATCCACACCCAATAAACATTTGTGGGTAGGGATGGTATATTGATACCCAAATCAAATCTGATCCGAAATACTGCAACGAAGGGCAAAAATGAAAGCAGGAAATGTAATAATTTTGGGGGGGTCTTGAAGGGGGGAAAGCAAGGGCAAATGGAAAAGGAAGAGACAGAGGAAGGTGGGATGTGAAAAGGAAAAGAAAGTTGATTGGAAAAAATATGGTAAATAAAAAGAAGAAAGTGAGTGTTAAAGTTGAGAATTGCTTTTGCTTAAATAATTTATTACTTACTCTCCATTTCATTACAATCCCCACCAACACTTTGGTTTTCTTCAATTCAAATATTATTTTATATTTAACAACTAATTAAAATATTAATTTTATTAAATATTTCAACTTTAAAATGTGCCATAAATAGCTAATCACTATAATTATTCACATAATTATTCAAATAGTCGATTTTATTATTTCATCATATAATTTTAATGCTTTCAAAGTTTATTCTATTGTTTCTTCATGAATAAGATATAACCCCATTTAGAAGTTGAATACATTTATTTATTTTTAGAAATTTCTCTTTTTTTTTAAAAAAATATTAGTGGTTTTATATTTAAAAAATAATTTTTAATGAATTGAATAATTAATTTTAATGTTCGATTGATATATTATGACAAAGAAAAAGGGCCATTCATGTTAGAAAATGTGAGTCTTTATTTTTCTATAAATGGGTCAAAGACAGAGCAATGCTGAATACCAGGAAATGGCAGCCGCTACCAAAATAAGCTTGAAGCTACTGATAGACACCAAATCAAACAAAGTCCTTTTTGCCGAAGCAGGCAAAGATTTTGTTGATTTCTTATTCAACCTTCTTTCTTTGCCTGTGGGTACTGTAATTAGGCTCCTCAAAGCTTCATCAATGGTGGGTTGCATAGGAAATCTTCACGACAGTCTTCAGAACCTTGATGATGCTTATATGCAGCCTCATCAAACCAAAGATTCACTTCTCAATCCTTATAAAACAACAACCTGTAATTTGCATCTCTTGCAGGTTGACATGAGTACTGATCATAATGATAATTATATTTATCAACAACAAGAAGCAGGAAGGAAGTTTTATGCTTGTGCTAGCTTTAATCACCGGTGTGTCACCGATCTTAGAGGTTCTCCTTGCAGTTTCTGCTCTTCTTCAATGACTTATGAGGTGAGGTTTGTCCGCGGGACGAATACAATGACTAGTAGTAGTAATGAAGAAGGCTACGTGAAAGGTTTGGTGACATATATGGTGACAGATGATTTGGAAGTGTCGCCAATGTCAATGATTTCTGGTGTAGCTTTGTTTAGCAAATTCTCCGTCAAAGGATTTGATTCACTTGACGAGAAAATGGTTAATTTTGGGATTGATGAGGTATGTTTCGTAAGCATAACTTTGCTATTATTAAAAGAATTTGGCTTTTATTTAGATTCTGTGATCGATTCGACAATTCCTGTTCTCAGGGGCTGGAATTGTTGAAGGCTGCTCTTCGGACAAAGGAAGCTCTGACAAGTGTTTTCCTTGCAAAGATGGAGGCCAAGGATGCTACTGCCACACCCCTTTGAAGTTCAGAATCTTCCTTTACTAGAAGCAACGAACGTTGTTTTCTGTCCCTTATATAATATGTATTCATCTTGCTTTTGAATTGTCCTGATCTTACTTTCAGCAATCATCTATGAATCTTAATGTTGTAAATTATGATTAATTATGTGTTCTTTTCATTTTTCTTCCAACATGTTGATTAAGCAAGATAACACAACATGAAGCTAGATAGCTTGTAGTTCGATCGCCAACGAAGAGATGTACTAGATTAACCAAAACTCGGAAGGATAGTTCCTGATAAATGGTAGGTTGATCTTCTGTCATGCTCATGCAGCTTTGTTTCCAAGGAAAACATTTGTCAACACTGTCTTGGACTGCAAAGATGCCTTTAAGAGCTTCAAAGCCTGAAAAATTACATTACAAGAAAGCAGATTCAATGGAAGAAAAAATGCATATATAGTTGAAGTTGAAGGTTGATTAATGGAAATTAATGGTTAATTAACATACCTCCGCCATTTCTACCTCAACCACCCTTTCTTCTAGTGCACCCACTTCTTGAACATTAAACTTGTTAAGGATGGTAATGCTGGAAATTGTTGATATCGGCTTTACTTCAAGATCATCCATGACCATATAGGTAATAACATCTTTCACAAATCCAGTATAATCATCAGCAGACTCTGGATTGCTGGATTCCTCGTAGTCCTCGCTGTCCACGAGGTCCTCGGACTCCTCATCATCCTTGTCGTCCCCGTTGTCCACGTAGTCCTCGTCGTCCTCGTCGTCCTCGTCATTGCATGTCAACAGAGGGTGTTCAATCGCAGTCAAAGGAACTCTTGTTTTGAGGATTGATTCCTTGAGATGAGATGATAGCAAGTAGGTTTCACTTAGATCTTCTATACTTGCATATAAGTTGCCTAAGGAACCCACCATCATGGGCTTTGTCAGGAGCGCGATGACTGTTCCTAAAGGTAAGCGAATGAGACTGAAAAGGGAGTCGACGAAATCTTTTCCTGCTTCAGCAAAAAGGACCCTATGGTTCTTTGTATCAACAAGTAGCTTCAAGCTAATATTTGGAGTTGCCATGTCTGGACCCTAGTGGAGATGTGCGTATGCATGCATGCGCACATGCATACATACATATATATAACAATGGAAGATATTGGGAAAGAGGAAATGGTGTAATTGAAGAAGTGATGCATGGAATTGTTTCATTCCCCATGTTCTTAACGTTGAAGTTTATTAATTTCGGCTAATTATTGACTTGTAATGAATAAACAAAACAAGCTTTTCTCATTAGTTGGTCCTGTAAGATGAAAAATCCTGCGGTAATTAATTGTTATAGTTACCCCTATCAGTGCCACTAATTTAAAGATTTCTCGATAAAATAATATTAATTTTCATTAAATATTATATATATATATATATTAATTATTATTTATATAATAATAATTATAATATAATTAATATAAAATTAATACATATATAATATTTAATAAAAATTTACATAGTTAATAAATTTATAATTTTATATGAATTTATGAATCAAATTCATTTATAAATAGAATTCTTATATAACGTTTTGCATACTGTTAAATACTTTGTTTTTGTTTTCATGCTAGAAGGTAATGACCATGGAGTAATCTATCTAATTAAAATCTCTTTCGATGATTTAAGTTCCTTGATTTCTTGTACAATTATCTGCAGATTTCTTTCTGTGTGGAATATATATATATATATACACACAGCATTGCCTTTGTTGATTATGATGAACATCAAAATATCACAAAACTATTGCTGCTTAATGTAAAACTAGATGCCTTTTCATTTTGCAGTAATGGAAAATTATATATGCTGAAATAAGATTATACATATATATATGTAGCCATCAGCTCCATCGCTAAATCCAGGGCTAGGCATCATCATCTACCATATTCACCAAAAACTCAAAAGCATACTTAGTTTCCTAAATAAAAGCCTCCATGTAAAGTTCCTTGAAAATCTGATAAAAGGCAGGCTGGCTTCTTCTGTCATGCAACTTTGTTTCCGAGGAAAACATTTGTTAACACTGTCTTGGACTGCAAGGATGCCTTTAAAAGCTTCACACCCTGAAAAATATATGATACAACAAAGCAGATTCAATGGAAGAAAAAGTGCACATATGTGTAGCACAGAAGTAAATTCATGGAAATTGATGATTAACATACCCCGGCCATGTCTAACTCGACCACCCTTTCTTCAAGTGCCCCCACTTCTTGAACATTAAACTGGTTGAGCATAGTAATGCTGGAAATTGTTGACATGGGCTTCACTACAAGATCATCCATGACCATGTAAGTAACGACGCCTTTCACAAATCCAGCATCGGCAGAAGTCGCTTGATTGGTAGCTACTGGCTTGACAAAAGGCACCTCGTGAGTCATTTTATGGTTGCATTGGGGACAAGTACTGCTTGGGTCAGTGGCCACGTTGAGATGATACCTTGGACACATATAGACCTTTCCAGCATGGAATTCTTCGTCGTCGTCGCATATCAAGAGAGGGGCTTTAATGGCATTCAAAGGAACTCTTGGGTTGAGGATTGATTCCTTGAAGGTTTCACTTAGAGTTTCGATACTTGCATATAAGTTGCCTAAGCAACCCACCATCATGTGCTTTTTCAGGAGCCTGATGATGGTTCCTAAAGGTAATGAAATAAGATTGAAAAGGAAATCCACAAAGTCTTTTCCTGCTTCAGCAAAAAGAACTTCATGGTTTTTGGTATCAACAAGCAGCCTCAAACTAATTTTGGTAGTTGCCATGACTGAGAACGAAATGAATAATTTAGTTCCTACTGAGTTGCTGCCAATATATATATATATATATATATATATATATATATATATATATATATATATATAACAACGAAAGCTTCTGGGAAAGGTGCTGCATGGAATTGTTTCATTCCCAAAGTTCTCAAGTATATTACGGCTATTAAATAAAACAAGCTTCTCTTTTAATTAATTGTCCCTATAATATGAAGAGTCTTCTAACTAATTATGATAATTACCCGTTTTCACCACCCAAAAATGAAAATATCTTTACATGTAGATATATAGATGTAAGATGGATAACAAATACTCTTTCCTTCCTATACCTACATTTTTCCCTTTTAATATTCTCTCCTATTAATTAATATCTTAAATCTATATTATATCTTTTATTAAATCATTTTAAAAATTATAAATACAATTTTATTATTTATATTATAATAATTATTTTGATTTATATATAAAAATATTAAATAAATTTAAATAAATGTATTTCTTCAATAATATTTAAGATAATATTTAAGTTAATAAAAGAGAAAATTAGAGAGATGTCCTTTTTAAATAATTTAAAATTAATTTTCATTAAATAAATTTCAATAATTTTAAATATATCTGAAATCTTTGCGAAAATGGCAACACGTACGATGGTTTATAGTGGTTCAGCACTAACTTTTACCTACGTCCACTTCTCCTAAGTCTCAACTTAGTGTTCCACTAAAATACAATCAATTACAATAGGATTCCACAAATGAATCCTAAACTCCAGTATTTTTCAGGCTCACACTCACACCTTTATAGTAATTAATCTCACAAACTCTCAATTACAAATTAATGCCCAAGCATTAATCACACGCCAACCCACAATAGCAAAACCTAATTCTTTAGATGTGGGAATACAATAGAATAAGTGTTTACAATTATCAAAGACATAAAATACAAGTAAACTTACTTGTTCTTGATGATGGAAGCTCAAAGGAATAATTGCTCTGTAAAACTAGCCGTTAGAAAGAAATATATGAAAGTTCTCTATAGAAAATAGCCGTTAGAAAGGGTTTGAAACCTTTTTGCAAAGTCATGTACGACCGTACCTGTCTTTTTCTGCGAGCTCGCGTATGGCCGTACCACCCAATGGTACGCCCGTACTACAACAGGTTTACTGACAAACCAAATTCCTGCGAGTAATGGTACACTCATACCAATCAATGGTACGCCTGTACCATGCTCAAGCAAACAGTACTGACTTGGTATGGTCAGCCGTATGGCCGTATCACTCATCAAAGCAATTTGACACACCCGTACCATACACGAAATGATACATAAAAATGATAAATAACTTAAATTAACTCACACGTGACACATACATCAAAACTTTGGGTCTAACAATATCCTCATTCATTTTTTTTGTTATTTCATGTTCTGTTTTTTTTAATATTTTTATCGTGATTTTCTCTTTTTTTTGCTCGTTCATCACCGTCTTCTTTTTCTTCTATTTTTTATTTTATTCTTTATTCTTTTGTTCTATTTTTTCTTTTTTTTTATTTTCTTATTAATGGTTTGTTATTGTTTTGTTGTTTTCTTTCTTTTTTTTCTTCTATTTTATTTTATGTTTTATTCTTTTTTCTTTTGTTGTCTTTTTTTTCTTTTTCTTGATTTGATCTATTATATTTATTGATTTTATTTCATGATAAATATTTGAAAATAAACATATACTATATCATATATATATATATATATATATATTATGTATTAATAAGTATTATGATATATAATAGTAAATATATTTATACCATATATTAATATATTTTTGTTATATAAAATTTTATATAATATATATTTATTTATCAATATATATTAATAAATAAATAAATATATGTAACATCCTCATTTACACTACTACGAGAAATGTAGTACAAAGTGATGTAAAGATGAAATAAGTTCATATGAAAAAGAATAGTTGATGAAAGGGTAGTTAAGGTGATGAAAATAAACTTCAAATGTCATATGAAGTGTATTTAGTATGATTATGTGATAAGTATGATTTCAAGTAAGTAAATACAAATTAAAATCAAATTAGAAGCAATGATGTGTAAAATTTGTAAGCTACGATATATATGGTATTACATGAAAAAATTAAGGTTATAATTGAAAATTATATTATGTATGACTTACGTCCATGTTATATTGATGAGTGGTAAGTGCATTCCTTATGTAGGTATGATATAAAATAATGATGCAATATAGTTATGGAGGATAGGAAATAAAATAGTGTAAGGAAAAATTATGGATTTGCTAAATGTCATGATATGATTGGACCCTTCTTAACATAAGTCCAAAAACCTGAGCCTTATCTTGTTTAAAGATGAATTAATTTGTTGTAGGTTTATGTTAGTTCATATTAATGGAGGATGATTAAATACAATGAATGGTTTTGTCACACCCCAGCCCATACCTGGAGGAACATGCTCTCGTAGCATACGCCACGACCGTCCCTCGGGAAAGCCGCCACGTACATTATCAGGGATACGTCCTATTTCAAACCTTTAGACATTCGTATGGGTACAACAACCTGTGTTAGTGGTGAAACAGTGCGTAGCGTAGCATACATTCATACATTCCTACAACAATCCCTGGATAACATAAATCCATGCAACAGTACACTGTAATTCAATCATTAACCTTTATATACTAAAGCAAACGTGTATATACAAGTGTACATTACATTCATATTCACCACTAAGCAAAAGAAATATCTACTGC
>CANYBF012950410.1:0-13254 GCA_948192965.1 Dalechampia spathulata | reverse complement strand
TATATATATATATATATATATATATATTCATTGTATAATAATATTCCACGTACACTAAGTCAATTTATATACTAAAACAAAATACCACTTAAAGAAACCACATTAGCATTTAAAAATGAAATAACTGTTCTTATTAGCTATCATATTACACAAGCCAAAATATAAAATATACAATATTAAAATAATGAAATTCTTATATTATTGAAAATTAGATTTAATAAGTTTTCAAATGATATATTATATGTATAAAAATCCATTCATTTAAATAAATAATAAATATGTTAATTTAGAATCTTATATACACTAATATTTAATAATTTAAAAACTAATTTATTATTTTTTCTACATTATTAATAAAAATCTCATCAACAAAAAAATAAATTTAGTATTAAAATAAAATAGATTCAAAAAGCTTCTTATTAATATATTATACTTATATTAATTTATTTATTAACATAGTAATTTAGGATAGTAAATTTGAAAGTTTATTTAAAATATTTCTTTTTTTTAAACCTTAAAAACAATCCCTTTTTGTTTTTTTATCCTTTGAATAATTATTCTAATATCAAAATAAATACACTTGTCTTATTAAAAAGTAATCTTAGTAACTTTAATTTAGTAGACAATTAGTCCATAAAATTCCTCATCAAGATGTTAAATTCGAACATATTAAGATATCATAATAACTACATATTACATTTATTATAAAATAGATTTAATAAACTTTAGGTTAGTATATAATATGCTTAAAATTTTAGTCATTTAGGCTTTCAAATAAGACATAGCCGCAAGCTTCATTATATTCTTCTAAATAATGAAAAATCAAGTCTATCCATAGCATATTTTGCAACTCAAAATTTCAATTATCAAACTTACTTCAATTAGGTGCATTAAATCATTAATTAATCTTTCTCAAGATAGTATAAAATATGTATCATAATGTATACGTACTGAACAATTCCCTATCTCATAATCATACACAATACCCATAATTTCATTTTTAATCTCATAGATAACTCTATCAACACTCTACATAATAACATATAACAAATAAAATCTCAACAGTAACTTAATTCCCTTCATTAAACACATAAAATGTTCCGCATCATAAAATTCATAACCTCCACTTAAAATTCTTTTCTTAATACTCAATATAGATATCACAGTAAGGTTGAATCAAAAACATATCGAAGAAGAGAAGGGCGAGAAGAACAAGAAGATAACATCACGCAACAAAAAACACTTCTCACTTAACAACCTCTGATCCTCAACAGCTTTACACATACTTGTCTTTCCAACTTAGCTCACTATTTAACACATACATGCAAACTCATATGGGAAGAGATTGGCCATAAAATCAAGAGTAGAAAAATAGAGTAAAATTGCAGCAACACAAAGAAAAAAAGAAGGAAAATAGATAAAATCATGCCAATACTCACACAACCATACTTTACTCACAAACTCACCATAACACATGCTTACTCCTTTCGCATCCAGCACAACTTACAAGTAAAAGTTAAAATCAACTAAAATTAAGAAGACAAACAAAGGAAAAAAAAAAGAAGATATCATGTACCATAAATTTCCCACCTTCAATTTCACCGATCTTCAAAAATTTCCAATTAATCTCTAGCTCGTTCATCCTATTTTAACTTCTAAAACCATAACACATACATGCAAGCATCTTTAGATGAGAATCGACTAAAACAACAAAGGAAGAAGGTTATGGCAAATCAAAAGAAAAAGAAGGTAATTAGTTGTTGCTTGAATCTTGAAATAAAGGAGAAGATTGAATGCTTTAGTGGAGATAAAGAGATGAGGAATAATGGTAGTGTTTCGGTGGAAAAATTCAAAGAAGAAGACAAAGAAAAATGAGTATTATGGATGGAAAGGAGATGAGTATTACCAAAAATATGAGGAAGAGTGGAGGAGTGGTCTTCCTCTTAATTCTTTTTAATTTAATGACATGGGTTTATTTGGTTAATATACACTCATACACACTCTAATATTCACTCACCACTAACATCATTTATAATATATATATACATCCTCCACTCACATATTATACACACCTTATAATACAAATCCCTATACATATATAATTACTTAATTCATACATATACACCCATACACAATACATATGTATATACACCCATTATCATAAACTTAAAATTCTACCAACATAATTTATATATACATAATATTATATGATATAATTTAATTTAATTTAATTTAATAAAATATAATATAATAAAATAAAATGTAATATAATTTAATATAATAAAATATGATATGATATGATAAAATAAAATATCTTCATTAATACATGGTATAAATGCTATACAAACGTATTTATTATTTTATACGTATTTAAATATTATTTTAGCTTTTATATTTATACATACATAACTTTTAATTACCACTTAAAATCATACACATAGACTTACATTTACATGTACATATTCACGTAAAATATACATATATTCATACGCATAAATAAACTTTCTTAATCCACACACATACGTACATTAAGCATTCTTTGACAATCGGTATATAACGCATATAAATATCCATACATTTGCCAAACATCAATCTCAACATCATACTTATCTTACTATCATACTATTTATTACTTGATCACTAACTATTATCATGTGAATGCCATAACACATATCAAATAACACTTCATTCACTTTCCATATCATATCCACATATCATAAAATTTCATATTTAATCTCAATCACACACATATAAACTAAAACATATCACATACATAATCAATGCAATATACTAAATATGAGGATGTGACATATTTCATGATTTTTCACTTATTTTCCAATGTTAATCAAAATTTTCAGTAGCATTAGTGGTTTCACAATAACCTTAATGATCTGAATTTATCATACAATGGTGTAATTTGATTAATTTTAGCTTCAAAATTAATTTTCAAGTTAAATACTTATTTAATTTGATGTTTATTGCAATTGAAGTGATTAGACTTGAATTGGATATATTTATCATTTCTAATTGATGCTTTGATGATATTAAAGTTCTCCAATTTCATTTCCCCTAATCAATTTGATTGATTTTCCTATTAAATCAATTAATTTGCTTGTTTTCTCAATTAAATATCATTTAATTGTGTTTTAATATGTCAATTGACATGATTAGCTTAATTATGTTGATTCATTTCTAAGTGATGTCATATATGATCTTAGAATCTTCCAATTATGCTTCTAATGATTTTGCCTAAAATTGATTACTTTTTCATAATTTTTATGATCTAACTCATGTTTATTGTTACATTTTCATGAATGTTACCATTATATTCATTAGATTCTGGCCTTTGATTCATGCTTCCATATGGCATAGAATTGGCTATTCGTGTCTGATATCTCATTTGTTGCCTAACAATTATTTCCCTATTTGCATTTTTCATTCGTGTATTTTGGCTCGTATTGCTCAATGCTATTTTTTCAGGTGGAGAAGATGTTGCTTAATGTCTCAGATTTTTGTATCATTGAAGATCCTTTGTAATAGAATTAACTTCTATTTTATTAGTTTTCCCCAACATGTATGATATAACTTTATTTCATCATGTATCCCTTTATCTCTCTCGATCTCTTTCTTTGGGACATTATTAATTTTCATTCGTATTCATGCCTATACCATGTCATGCTTATACCATATCGTCATCTTACATGTCATGCTTATACCATGTCATTTCACATGTCATGTCTATGTCATATCATCTTTTACATATCATGCCTATATCATGTCATCTTTCATATGTCATAACTTATACCATGTCATCATCTCATATGTCATGTTTATGCCATGTCATTTCACATCTTATGCTTATGTCATGTCATCTTCTCATATATCAAGCCTATGTCATATCATATCATTTCACATGTCATGCCTATACTATATCATCTCACATGTCATGCCTATGTCATCTCATCTATCACATGTCATGCTTATGTCATGTCATCATTGATAGGTGTCATCATGCATCATGTTTTAGGAGTTTATATTGTGAAATTTATGCATTCATTCCTTTATATTTCACTTTGAATGTTATGTTTTTAGTAGAATGTGATGGGTGTGTTAAGTGTGCAGAGTTTAAGGGACAATAAAGAGAAAGTGAAGAAATTGTGGACAAGAAGAACAAGTCCACGATTGTGGCATTCAACTCCATGATTGTGGTCGAAGCTTATCTAGAAGAACAAAAGTCAGGGATAACTCCATGATCGTGGACCTCAACTCCACGATCGTGATAGAAGGCTAAGTCAAAGAAATAGCTCCCAAGCAACTCCATGATCATGGACCTCAACTCCACGATCATGACAGAAGGAAGAATCGAAGGCAAAGTTCCCATCAAGCACTCCATGATCATCGACTTCAACTCCATGATCATGGACCGATCATTATTGAGTAGATTTAAAGAAATCAAACACCAAAATTAGTAGGATCCATAAGAGAACAAAATCAAAGGCCATAAAGGAGCATTCAAAGATAATGGGAGCCAAGTCAAGAGTGATGGGCAAAAATGAAGGAAAACAAAAAAACATTAAAGCGCGTTTAAGGATAATAGGAGCCAAGTCAAGAGTGATGGGCAGGAAAGAAGAAAATGGTAAGAAGAGGAAAAAAGAGAGGACTCCACTGCAGAAATAAAAAGACAGTAGGAACCCAAGAAGAGGGGGTCTTCCACCAATAGGCAACACACTCTCAGCTGTAATTTTCTTTCTTTCTTCTTTCTTTGTTCTTCTTGTAAAGCCATAGTGGCTAAAGTACTCTATAGTAAGGTTTGAAGTTCAAAATCCCTTGCTAGGGATAACTATTATTGCTTGTTTTGAACAATGCTATGAATGTTTAATTTTAAGGGTTGATTCCAGAAGTTAATCTCTACTTTGTGATTACAATGAGAGTTGAGTCATAAAATGCTTGAATAGTAAGAGCTCTTCAATTTTAAAGATTGATTCCTGAATGATTTGTTATGCTCTGTAGTTACAATGAGAATTGAACTATGGAATGCTTATTCGTTCTGGGTAGGTAGGTGTGTATGAGAGATCTACATACTCCTAGTTCCTGTATGATACCTGAATAGTTTCCCCTGATCAGAAGGCCATGAGAGTGACTAAGTGGATCTAAGGTTTGATTTAGCAATAGGCATACATTTATCAAATAGCTTGATGGTAAGAACTTCATTCCCTACACATTCATCATTTGATAGTGTCTTTACTTCAGTAATACTTCTTACATTTTGACAGTAGATATTCCCAAACACCAACCCTTCTTTCTTAGCTTAAACAAATCAGAAATCCAAGTAGTGGTGGATAAATCACTAAATCCTTGTGGGATCGATACATTACTACAACAATCTGTATACTTGCAGTGAAGTAGTGAAAAAACTATTGTCGTCTAGGATACGATCAAGTTTTTAGTGCCGTTATCAAGGATTTACGTGTTTAACGTCGCTACAAGAGAGTAAAGTTTGATTTAAGCATTTATGTATTTGTAATTTTTGTTTGACTTGTATAGGTGTATGAGCAGGAGAACCAAGAACTCTTAATCAACGATTATAGAAGCTTGTGAAGATCCAACAAGGCTTAAAAGAGAAAATCAAAGAATTGCTTAAGGAAGAGTTGTACAGGAAAATCCAGTAGAGATGGCAGAAGAACAGAGAACTTTGATGGATGTGGTCAGGCCTGGCCTCTATGCTAACCAGCAAAGCATCATGAGGCCAGCGGTTGCAGCCAACAACTTCAAAATTAAGCCAGCATTACTGCAGATGTTGCAGTCTTCAGTACAGTTTTTTGGTTTACAGAATGAGGATCTTAATGCTCATTTATTGAACTTTTTGGAAATTTGTGACACTTTCAGGTACAATGGAGTTACAGAGGATGCTGTAAGATTGAGGCTATTTCCATTTACCTTGAGAGACAAGGCAAAGATTTGGCTAAACTCATTGACTTCGAGTTCAATCATAACTTGGGACCAACTCATGCAAGCATTTTTGGCTAAATACTTCCCCTTGGTGAAGACTGCAAAGATTATCAAGTAGATCACCAACTTCCAATAGTTGGATAGTGAATCTTTATATGAAACGTGGGAAAGGTTCAAGGAGTTATAGAGGAAGTGTCCTCATCACAATTTTCCAAGAGAGTTACTGCTCCAGACATTCTACAATGGAGTGAACACCACAACCAGAGGAACCATTGATGCAGCAGCTAAAGGGTCCCTAATGAAGAAAACCATAGAGGCAGCATATGAATTATTAGAGGAAATGGTAGCCACTAATGCATTATGGGCATCAGACAGGTCAAAAATGGTAATTAAGGAACACAAAGGTGTTTTATCACTTGATGCTGTTAGTGCTTTGCAGGTTGAAGTGGTAAATTTAACTAAACAAATCAGTAACTTATCAAAGGTGTCTAGTTCATGTGAGCTATATGGACAAGCAGGACACGCTGTGAATGAATGCAATGCATGTGAGACCATGGAACAAGTAAGTTTTGTAGGAAACATGCCACAATCCATGGGTAGACAAGGTAACAATCCTTACTCCAATTCGTACAATCTAGGATGGAGAAACCATCCAAATTTTTCTTAGAGTAACAATGCTGGAAATGTGCAAAAGCCATAGCAGCCAGCACCTCCTCAGCAAAACAATTTTGAATCAAAGATGGAGAAATTTATGGAGATGTTGGGGACCAAATTGACAAGCCAGGAGGAAACATAAAAGACGATGGAAGCCAAGTTCGATCAAATCACAAAGAATCATTCCTCCTCCATCCATAACTTAGAAGTATAAGTGGGGCAGCTGGCTACAACAATTGCTCAAAGAAATCTGGGAAGACTTCCGAGTGATATGGAACCTAACCCCAAGGAACAAGTAAAGGCAATTCAAGTAAGAAGTGGTAAAGAGTTGGTTAGCAAAGGTAAGGAATCAGTTATTGTTGAGGTTGAATGCAGGAAGAAAGAAAGGAGACAGAACAATAGTGAAACTGGATCTTCACATGTGTAGAAAGAGGGACAAGAAAGTCATTTCCATGATCATGGTAATGAACTCCACGATCGTGGAGTTGATTCAAAATAAAAAGGGAAGGGAGATCAACCAAGACCAGGTAAGTACATGCCTCCCATTCCCTTTCCGTAAAGGCTAGTGCAGTCGAAAGAAAATGAGAAATTTGTCACTTTTGTGGAAAAATTAAAAAAATTAAGTATCAATGTGACTTTTACTGAGATGATCCAGGATGTACCTAAGTATGCTAAATTTTTAAAGGAAATCCTGGCACACAAATGTACAATTGATGACACACAACTAGTTTCATTGATTAAAAATTATAGTTTTATTGTTTCAAGTAAGATACCATCAAAACTACAAGATCCAGGGAGCTTTACCATACCATGCAAAGTAAGAAAATTTGGTATTTAACAAATGTTTATGTGATTTGGGTGCAAGTATCAACTTGATGTCATATGCCATTTTCCAGAAACTAGGTTTAGGGGAAATCAAAACTACTTCAATGGTGATTCAACTAGCGGATCAATCGGTAAAGAAACCATTTGGTATCATTGAAGATGTGTTGGTCAAAGTGGACAAGTTCATCATTTCGGTGGATTTTGTGGTGCTGGATTACAATGAAGATGTAAATTACCCCTTGATCTTAGGGAGACCTTTCCTAAATATAGGGAGAGCATTGGTTGATGTCCACGAAAGTAAGCTAATCTTGAGACTTGGAGAAGAGAAGATAGAGTTTTGCATGAGGAAAGTAATGAAAAAGCCTATGGAAGGTGAATCCTGTATGAAACTAGACATAATTGATGAATGTGTGTCTGCTGTGTTAGAAGATGAACCAAAAGCTATAGAAATGAGGGAGGAAGTAGAGGTAATAAATGACGAAAGTGGTGAACCACTTAAAATAGAGTTATTGGTAAGAATTTCTAACCCTACCCCTCCTTCGATTGAAAAGCCACATGTGTTGGAGCTGAAAATTCTGCCTAAACATTTAAGGTATGATTTTTTAGGTGAGAATAAAACATTACCAATCATAATATCTAACAAGATAACTTCAATGCAGGAGGACAGGCTCCTCAAAATGGTGCAGAAGCACATCTGAGCTGTAGGATGGTAGCTATCAGACATCAAAGGAATTAGCCCTCATATGGTCATACATAGAATACACTTGGAAGAAGGAAACAAGCTTGTTCGTAAGAGGCAAAGGAGACTTAACCCCAATATGCAAGAAGTCATGAAAAAGGAGGTAATTAAGCTGCTGGATGCAGGTATTATCTACCCTATTTTTTATAGTGAGTGGGTGAGTCCTGTCCAATGTGTGCCAAAGAAGGGAGGGATGACTGTGATAGAAAATGATAGAAAGGAATTGTTGTCAACTAGGACAGTGACTGGTTGGAGAGTGTGCATTGATTATAGGAAACTAAACACTGCCACTAGGAAGGACCATTTCCCTTTACCCTTTATTGATCAAATGATAGAAAAAATAGCCGATCATTCTTTTTATTGTTTTTTAGATGGCTATTCATGTTACAACCAAATCTTCATTTTCCCACAAGACCAAGAGAAAACAACCTTCACATGTCCATATGGTACATTTACATATAGGCGTATGCTTTTTGGTTTATGTAATGCACCGGCCACTTTTCAAAGATGTGTGATATAGATATTTGCTGATATGATTGAGGAATTCATGAAAATTTTCATGGATGACTTTTCAGTGTTTGGAGACTCTTTTGAGTCATGTTTGCAGAACCTGGAGCGAGTATTGAAGCGATGTATAGAGACTAACTTGGTATTAAATTGGGAGAAATACCATTTCGTGGTCGATGAAGGAATTATGCTTGGAGACAAGATCTCCAAGAAAGGAATTGAAGTGGATAGACCTAAAATTTAGCTAATATCTAATCTATCACCACTAAAGAATGTAAAAGGAATTCGAGGATTCCTTGGACATGTTGGGTTCTATCATTGATTCATTAAGAATTTCTCTATCATTGCTAGACCTTTGACAAACTTGCTAGCTAAAGATGTGGTATTTGATTTTAATGAGGAATGTTTTAGTGCTTTTAACACTTTGAAAAGTGCATTGACCTCAGCCCCAGTTTTGACTTCCCTAGATTGGTCTTTGCCTTTTGAGATGATGTGTGATGTTAGTGATTTTGCTCTTGGATGTATGCTAGGACAGAGAAAGGATAAGAAATTGCATGCTATCTATTACGCTAGTAGAACCTTGAATGGGCCTCAGTTGAACTACACCACAACAGAAAATGAACTCTTAGCAGTAGTAGTTGCATGTGAAAAATTTAGAGCCTACCTTTTAGGTTCTAAAGTGATTATTTTTACTGATCATGCTGCTTTGAGATACTTGTTTGTAAAGAAAGATGCAAAACCAAGGCTTATTAGGTGGGTACTACTACTATAAGAGTTCAATCTCAAAATCAAGGACAAGAAGGGTGCAGAAAATGCAGTCGCAGATAATCTATCGCGTCTAGAAATTAATAACGAAGATGAAGCAGAGAACAAAACCATCAAAGAAGAGTTCCCAGATGAGTATGTGTTTATGCTGTAAGGAAAGGAGAATCCTTGGTATGCAAATTTGGAAAATTATTTGGATTGTGGTATAGTACCTTCTGATATTTTGTATCAGCAGCAGAAGAGGTTCTTTGCAAGCACCAAATACTATCAATGGGAGGAACCTTACTTATTTCGTCAATGTGCTGACGATTTAATAAGGAGATGTGTTCTAGCAGATGAAATAATACCTATACTAACACAGTGTCATGATTCATCTTATGCAGGCCATTATGGTGTAAACAAGACAGCAAGTAGAGTGCTAAAAAGTGGTTTTTACTGGCCAACGATCTTCAAGGATGCTAAGAACTATGTGCTTCACTGTGATAAATGCCAACAAATAGGGAACATATCCAAGCGTGATGAGATGCCTCAATCATCCATTTTGGAGGTGGAAATATTGATGTATAGGGAATAGATTTCATGGGACCATTTCCTACGTCCATGGGAAATAAGTATATACTGGTGGGGGTAGACTATGTCTTTAAATAGACTGAAGCAGTTGTGAGTCCTACCAACAATGGTAGAATTGTGAGCAGATTCATCAAGAAGCTGTTCGCCAGGTTTGGAGTCCCAAGAACACTCATCAGTGATGGGGGAACACACTTTTGCAACTCCAAATTTGAAGCTCTTCTTAAGCGATATAATGTGAACCACAAAGTGTCCACGGTATATCATCCTCAAACCAGTGGCCAAGTGGAAGTAGTAAACAGAGAGTTGAAAAAGATCCTACAGAAAGCAATTACTACTTCTAGGAAAGATTAGGCAACAAAGTTAGATGATACACTTTGGGCATACCGCACAGCATTCAAAACTCCCATTGGAACAACACCCTATAAAATGGTTTATGGCAAGGCATGCCATTTACTTGTGGAGCTAGAACACAAGGCATATTGGGCAATCAAACACTTGAATCTTGATCTGAAGAAAGCAGGGGAGAAGCGACTATTACAACTGCAAGAATTGGAAGAATTAAGGCATTTGGCATAGGAAAATGCAAAGTTATACAAAGAAAGGACAAAATAATGGCATGATGCACATATCAAGGTAAAATCCTTTCATGTTGGTGATAATGTGCTTCTGTTCAATTCCAGGTTGAAGTTGTTTCCAGGGAAACTAAAATCCAGATGGAGTGGACCCTTTGAAGTGGTGTAAGTCTTTGATAGTGGAGCACTTGAGCTGAAGAATAACCAAGGAGAAACCTTTCGAGTCAATGGACAAAGATGTAAGATTTACCTTGGCAGTTTGTTTCACAAGTCAAATGAGGTAATACCATTAATAGGACTTCACAAGCCAGGTACAGTTCAGCTAATGACCTTAAACCTAGCATATCATTGTGTGTTATGTGTTTCATTCTGTTATTAAGTACATGATTATGCATTTAGATAGGTTCATACTATGTGTTTCAATTCAATGTTTTTACTTGAAAATGTTAAGGTAAACCACATTCTTTCAGTTAGTGTTTAGAGGGGTTGAAAGTATTTTGAAACAAGTCAAAACGAGGCAAGTTTTTTTTAAACTCCACGATTGTGGACTTTGAGTCCACGATCGTGACAGAGAGGAAACCAAGGGAAGGGAGTTCTAACTGAACTCCACGATCATGGCAGAAATGAAAAAACGATAAGGGGGGGTTCTTAACCAACTCCACGATCATGGCCAAGAGGTTGTCATAATGTTTTCTGCACTTTAAACTCTTTAAGTTTCACCAAGCCCTTTTTCCCCCCACTCACCCTTTCAAATTCCTCACTCCTTAAATTCCAAAACTGAAATCTTTCCCCTTTCCACTCTCTCAAACCCTTAATATTTTATCTTTCTACCTTCATTGCAACCAGATTTCATTCATTTTTCTGCATTTTCACAACATCTCTCTCATCTTGAATGGTAAGGAAATTATCTCTCTCTACTTCTTGAAAAATCAATTTCTTGAATCTTTGGGTTTCCTTCAATAATCAAATTTGAGTTACATCTAGGATGATTCTAGGATTGATTTGAAGTAATTACCTCATGTATCTATTTATTTTATTCAATTTATTTACCATTTCATTATTTTGAGAATCAAGAATGAAAAGGGAAAATGCCTAACTCCTATATTTTTCTACTGTCCTCATTGCAAATGTTATCTAATTATAGTCATGTCTAAGCAGGTAAAGTAACTTGCGCAACGCAATCGAGATAAAGGGAAGGCACCCGCAACATCTCAACCCAACCTTACAAATCAATTCGGAGCACCATTTCCCCTATATTCCAATGAGGAGGGATGGAAGTATCAACAAGTCAAGGCCAAGCCGATTATCCTTCCTCGCTACTTCGAATGGTTAGTACTTGAAAGCTTAGGCGTTCTGGACTCATTAAAAATGTATGCCGCTAAGCTTGGATGGGGAGTGTTCATCGAGGATGAACATCGGGTATATCAAGAGAAAGAGCTTAATCATGAATTTTCCATACCTGTGATTTTATTGATAATAAGATAAGTCGAATAAAATTTAGGATGAGAGGTAGACCTCTCGAGATGACCTATGCTATGATAGAGGAGGCCACTGAGTTACCTTAGCATGGGCTCACTTCTTCGCATGCTGAGTTCAAACCTAAGGAATTTTGGATAGAGATCACAGCTTGTAACCTCCCCTACAATACTAGGAATGCCCCAAACCTTTTAATCTGAGACCTTACCTTAATCCTGTTGCACAAACTCATGGCCGTCTCCATTTTTGCAAAAACCAAGAACAACAAGGTTTCCACTCAAGATTTGTTTCCCTTATGGTGCATGCAGAATGAGCATGACTTTTGCACCACATTCCACCTCATGAAGGGGTTCATGAAAATGGCAAGACCCTTAAGTGAAAAACTGGGCCTAGGACATATTCTCACTACCATAGCAAATTATCTTGAGATTGATCTCACTGGACTAACCATGATGCAATCAGATATGTTCTCGGCTAGATATCTTTATGATGCAGGGTTGTTATAAGCAAGGGGAATGCAATTCAGAGCTTATGAAGATAGACAGGGTGTGAAACAAAGATGCCTAGATGATGAAGATAATGAGCAGGAGGCAGAGGGTTCTGCTCATGAGGAAGAGCAGGGATAAGTGCCAGCAGATCCATAACCACAAGCAGCAGCAGCAGGAGCTACCCTTGATAACTTAGTTATGGAGTTGTTGCTGAGGCTCGAGCAAGGCAACACTGAAAATGCTGCTCGCCTCACCAAAGTGGAGGCTACTGTCAATGACATATGTCACAAACAACGCTACCAAAGGCGTAAGATGCTCAAGTTTTTTTAGGTTTCTGGCATCACAGTTCCTTCACCAATGCCCTCACCACCCGCTTATCCACCTCCTTCAGGAAGTTGATTTCTTAATCTCTCTTTCCTTTTGCTTTACTTTCATAGTTAAACTTTATTTACGTTGATGTTTTGAGTTTGTTTCTTCTAACATTAAGGACAATGTGTTCTCTAAGTATGGGGATGTGGTTTGTCATTAACTGTTGTGAGCTGCCGTATCCGTTTCCGTGCTTTTAACGTGTTTTAACCTTTGAAAAAGCAAGCGTGGATTATGGAGTCGCCACCTAGTTTGTTTCTATTAATCCAATTGAATTAATTTTGAAAACTAGGAAATAAAACTTAGGTTTTTCAGAGTTGAAAACGACCTTTGTTTCTTCAGA
>CANYBF012949385.1:0-15668 GCA_948192965.1 Dalechampia spathulata | reverse complement strand
TGGAACGGCCAAAGTTGGCCCAGAACGGCCTAGAAAGCCCTAAATCAACTTGGATTGGCCTGAAGCTAACCCAAACTGACCCAGAGGCATTCCTAAATCGATTCGGATCAAGCCGGTCCAAAATGAGGGTGCGACAATATGCTATTATACATCTTAAGTTTTTATATCATCGAAGACCCTTTTAGTAATAGAGTAGCCTTTATTTTATTATTTTTCCTTAGGATATATATTATAAGTTTATTCCCCCATGTATCCTCTATCTCTCTTGATCCCTTTCACCGACCATTATTAATTTTTATTCATATGGATGTGCTTTGTTATTACATTTGCTACAATATATGTTATGTTATGCCATATCATATTCCACATCATCACTCACATGCCACATTAATATGCCAGGTCATACATATGCCAAAGCACTATGCCATGTCACACACATGCTATATCATAATGGCATCACTTCACATACCATGCATATGTCATGAATACGTTATGCTTCATACACTGTCCCATATGCCATACTTATATCATATAGCTCCACTTGCCATGTCATACTTGCTATGTCATATATGCTATATTATGATTATCATCATAACATGTTGCATTGCTTGCTTATTGTATGCCTTTGCTTGCTCGCCAACCTAAGATAATTAACCTAAGTAAATTGGTAAAATTTAATTTGGAAACTCCAAGAAAATGGATTTTCACCATCTGAACCCATCTCTAAAGGGTTTAACTTAGCACTCATGTTATGGGTCGGTTGAACCAAATTTGGAACCATCTAGTGATAACTCCAACTTTACGGCTCTTTTGAGTCCATCTCATTCCTTGAGGTAGCCCCTTGAGAAGATTTTACTTTCGCTCCAAGTGGGCTCCTAGTGCCTTTTGTTGCAAGCCTTGGTCTGGTTCATGGCAAAAGCCCCATTTACAATGGCAAATCAACTACTGATATATGCTGAAATAGCGATGACATTGAAATCTTAGAGTTTCTAGATCAATTTTCCCATTTTAATTGGATTAATTATATTGCATATCACGTACATAGTTTGCATCTGCATATACTACATTTTATCTTAAGTCAAACTAATGCTTATAGGTAAGTGAGTACCTTGGACTCCATTTGACTCCTCGAGAAAGCAAATATGCCTTCACCACTCACTACCATGCACTTTTGACCGTCGATGATTCCTTGAATGGATAGATGCTAGGTATAGTCCTATATCAATGATTCCATTAAGTTAGATAAGTTATGGATAATATGGCGGGGACCTTAGCTTTTTCTTACTAGACTAAAGCCCATATAGCTAACCATAGCAACATTCCAAAACTAAGATCCTTTGATTACATGCTATATGGATCCATGCCTTATCATATCACTGGATTTGCCTAAATCTAGCATAATTTCCTATCTTATATTGCTTTACTAAGAGTTAAAATCCTTTCATGATTCTATGGTGGTTGCATAACCTCATGCCTATTCCATTGGCATTCTCTTATCATAGTACTATGATCATGCTAAAATACTTTCAGATTTTTATTATAATCTCTTATATGATTGGGCAATGATCACCCATTTTGCTTGCTTTACATGTTGAGATTATTGTGCCTCAAGTTCCTAGTATAACTTTAGGCTAGTATCCTACTTAGGAGATTTTTTGGACCTATTAATCTTCATGGAGGTATAAGGGTGGCAAAGAGTGTTGCTATATGCTACATGTTCACTAACCTTTTTATGTTTCTATCCAACACGCATACATGCACATTCATTTTCTCTAATTAATTTCCTTTTATAGCCATAATGTCAAATTTTTCCTAGTATAGGCCATGCATACATCCTACATGTTACATCATGTGCACTATATGCAAGTACATATGCATACATATGCATCGTTGCTAATCTTTTCTATCATGTGCAAAAATATGTCAGAACCATAAACTTTTAAGGATCTTGCTTCTCCATCTGAGATCACTAACACTACACTTGATGATGAATCACTTGTTATTATTCAACAGCTCACTGACTAGTTAATGGCCAAGCTTTTGTCCAATGACTTCAAGGCTCTTTTGCAATAACAGATCCAGAAGGATCTCAGTCCTAGGGACTTTATCACTTCACCAGTCCTTATCAAAGCCCCTATCAAGGAAAAAGGGAAGACTATCAATCTATATGATGTTGAGATAAATGATGATATGTCACTTCACATGCATGACATTCATAAATCTAAGACTTTTACATTAGAATAAAAGATAAAACAACTATAGTCTATCATGAAAACTAAGGGGATGGGATTTGACCTTGAATTTAATAAGTTCTCTCTTTGGGTTATTAGGGGGTTACCTGCCAAGTTTAAGCTTTTAGATGTTTCCAAGTATAATGAAGTTGAGGATCTGAAGAACCATATAAATACTTAAATAAGAAGATGATCAAATAGTCTGATTACTCTTCATCTCACTAGAGGGACCAGTGCTAGCTTGGTATCACAATCTCAATAAAGATGATAATGTCTAAGTGAAAGCCTCTTTGTACTACATTCTGCAAGCAGTATGGGTTCAAATCTCATTTTGACGTCACCTTAATAGATCTAGAAATGATGAAACAAAGGCTATCGAGTCTTTCATAGACTACTTATTTAGTGGATTGATAAGATTACACTGGTTAGATAAAATCCATTAAAGTTAAACATGATTAATGAGCTTATTATAGGGTCGCTGCCACTATACTAGAATAAACTAAGGTATCAAATATTCCACATATTTAAAGACATTTATTCAGTCGATCAGAGGATCAAGTAAAGCAAGGGGTTAAAGAAGAAGGACCCTTCCTTCATTAAATACAGAACCACTACGTATGCCAAAACACAATATAAATCACACTACATCAATGCCTTATAAACACCAAACCCTATACTCTAAAACATAACCCAAACCTAAAGATACTTGAATCTTGGGATGCCACTTTCTAAGGTTTTTAGGCATCTCCTAAAAGCTAAACTCATCAAAACTCTTAAGCGAAACTTCCAAACACTACCCCTAGCCTCAGTAGACACCAAACTGTACTACCACTACCACAAACACCATGGCCACAACCCTGATGATTATCACTCTCTTAAGCATGTCATTGAGGACCTTATCGATTAAGGTGAGCTTGAGGACCCCAAGAAATTCAAACCCTTTACCAAAATAAACCCATTACCTAACTACTATAAGGCTGACCACACTTACATAATCCAATCAAGGCTTTAGAATCCTTGATTCTTAATTCCTTCTCTCCTCTCGATAATGAGGACATTGCTCAGTTGCCTACTATTAGCTTTTGACCTAATGGTAGGTTTGATAGTAATGCTATTTACATCTTGTATGATAGTTCATAGGATGATTCTATGGCTACTCAATATAAATTTAAATTGGTAGAGGTTTAAAAGTTAAAGAATAATGAGTCGGTCAAGACTCCCAAGGTTACTAAGTTAGTATCCAAATCTCCTAAGCAACAAAAGGATTGAGTACCAATAAAATGTTTTCTCAAGTTCATAATATGACCTAAAGTTCATAGATTACTTATTTAGTGGATTGATAAGATTACACTGGTTAGATAAAAGCCATCAAAGTTAAACATGGTTAATGAGCTTATTATGGGGTCACTGCCACTATACTAGAATAAAATAAGGTATCAAATTTTCCACATATTTGAAGACATTTATTCAGTCGATCAAAGGATCAAGCAAAGCAAGGGGTTAAAGAAGAAGGAACCTTCCTTCATTAAATGCAAAACCACCACGTATGCCAAAACACAATACAAATCACACTACATCAATGCCTTATAAACACCAAACCCTATACTCTAAAATATAACCCAAACCTAAAGATATTCAAATCTTGGGATGCCACTTTCTAAGGTTTTTAGGCATCTCCTAAAAGCTAAACTCATCAAAACCCTTGAGCCAAACTTCCAAACACTACCCCCAGCCTAAATAGACACCAAACTGTACTACCACTACCACAAACACCATGGCCACAACCTTGATGATTATCACTCTCTTAAGCATGTTATTGAGGACCTTATCGATTAGGGTGAGCTTGAGGACCCCAAGAAATTCAAACCCTTTACCAAAATAAACCCATTACCTAACTACTATAAGGCCAACCACACTTACATGATCTAATCAAGGCTTTAGAATCCTTGATTTTTAATTCCTTCTCCCCTCTTGATAATGAGGACATTGCTTAGTTGCCTACTATTAGCTTTTGACCTAATGGTAGGTTTGATAGTAATGCTATTTACATCTTGTATGATAGTTCATAGGATGAGTCTATAGCTACTCAATATAAATTTAAATTGGTAGAGGTTTAAAAGTTAAAGAATAATGAGTCAGTTAAGACTCCCAAGGTTACTAAGTTAGTATCCAAATCTCTTAAGCAACAGAAGGATTGGGTACTAATAAAATGTTTTCTCAAGTTCATAATATGACCTAAAGTGGTAAGGTATTTACTCCTCCCAATCTTAAGAAGAAACCAGATGCTCCAAAGAAGATGATTAAGGCTAGGCTTATTGAGAATGAAGTTGGTCTAAGCAGTGCTCCAACCTCGCAACCTGCTGATAAGGGTAAAGAGGTTGCTTAAGCTAAGAATGTTATGATTAAGCAATTGAAGAAGACTCAGGTTAACATCAGCATCTAGGACTTGGTATTATCTTCATAACGGCATCAATAGACCATCATTAAGGCACTTTCCAACATGAAGAGCTAGTTGGTCAATTGAGAGTTAAAATCTAGCATGATCACCTTTTCAGATATGGATTTATTAGCCAAAGGTATCTGTCACAACAAGGTGCTCTTCATCAAGGTACAAATTATGAACTTCACCACTCTTTATATCATGGTGGATGATAATTCTGGTATCAACGTCTGTCTGCTCAAAATGTTGCCCAAACTTAGGGTTGAGCCTACAAACCTGAAGCTATCTAAGACTATCACCAAGGCATATGATGAATCTAAGCGGGAGGATACTGACACTTTCATTGCTACTACAACAGTTGGGCTAATTGAATCGATGGTTGAGTTCACAGTTTTGACATTCTAGGGTCCTTTACCTTACTATTGAGTCAATCATGGTTTCACCCATTAGGAGGTGTATCATCCACCTTGTATCAGAAGATCAAGTTTCTATATGATGAGGGTGTGGTAACTATTGTTACTGATGATGAGGTTGTTTTAGCTTACATCATAGAGGATGTCCCTCTCATGATTGGTTTTCAGATTGCTGCCATTTGAGAACCTGAATCATACTTGCACTAACTAAGTCCCACTATGGAGAAGATGATGGAAAACATGAACTTTGTAATTAACAAGGGTATGGGTCAGTACCAACAGGGTTTAGTTGAATTCAACATCACTACAATCATATGGGAGGAGAGGTATTGCATTGAGTTTTACCCTTATACCTTAGATAAGGCAGAAGAATATAAGATGGTTGCATTTATCCAAGGAGAGACATAATATGATTGACCTCCCGAGTTGCTTAATTTAGATGACACCATTGATCAATAATTCACCATCTTTATCAATGTTTATGACTTATCAACCTTGATAACACCGGAGAAGGTTGCCACTATAGTCTTGATAATGACCTCCAAATACTTGGGGATGTTGCTGATCTCACCATTGATTGCCTTGAGCTAGAACTTACTATAATTGCTACACTAGAGACCAAGTTGTAGAGTTTAGAAATAAGGGATCTACTACTTCAGATGGTCTATAAGGATATTACCGTCCTAGTATATAGTCCCTTTGATAAACTTTTTGTATGAGGATGATGACATCCCTATTTCTGTACTATCTGATGACGATGTAATCCCTTCCAAATATAATACAAGAAAGAATATTTTTGCCTATGTTCACGATGTACATTCTAATGGCATTGTGCATGAGCATGAGCATTTTTGACATTAATGCATTATGCATAAAAGCTGTTAATATTAGCATAAATGACAAGCCCTGTCTTCTCTAAATTGCATCAAACTTAACCTCTAAAGAGAGAATAAAAATAATCAAAGTGTTGAAGCAACATTTGAAAGCCTTTACTCTAAGATACAAAGACATGTTAGGCATCAATAGAATTATTGCAGAACATAAAATTTTGATCAAGCCTGGATTCAAGTTAGTTCAATAGAAACTGCATCGCCTCTAACCATAATGGGCTTAGAAGGTTAAAGAGGATATCCAGAAGTAGTTGGATGCTAAGTTTCTTAAGGTGGTCGACTATCCCAAATGGTTGGCCAATATAGTTCCAGTTCCCAAATAAGGCGACAGGGCTAAGGTCTGCATGGACTACAGAGATCTAAATAAGGTATGCCCAAAGGATGACTTTCCTTTACCTCACATTGATGTGCTTGTTGACAATGCAGCCGCTAGTGCTATGTACTCATTCACTGATGGGTTTTTTGGGTATATCAGATTCTCATGGCTATTATTGATAAGGTGAACATAGCTTTCATCATAAAATGGGGGACATATTGCTACAAGGTCATGCTCTTTGATTTCAAAAATGTAGGTGCTACCTATCAAAGAGCTGTAACAACCTTGTTCTATAATCTAATCTATAAGGAAGTTGAGATCTATGTGGATGAAATTATGGTTAGGTCTCCCACCAAGGGAGAACATCCAGCTACTCTTGATATATTTCTCATGTGGGTTGAGAAGTATGGGCTCAGGCTAAATCTAAAGAAGTGCATATTTGGGGTGACATTCGATAAATTGTTGGGTCATGTAATGAATTAGAGGGGTATTAAGGTAGATTATGATAAGGAAAAGTCAATATATGAAATGCCCATTCTTAGAATAGAGACTAAAGTCAAAGGATTTTTTTAATAGCTCCAATACATAAGCAGGTTCATTGTTAAACTCACTACCATATGTGAGCCTATCTTTAAGCCTTTGAGGAAGAACTAGCCCTAGGTTTGGGATGAAAATTATCAATTTGCATTCAAGAGAGTAAAGCATTACCTCTTTAACTCATCAATTCTATAGCTGCCTTAACTAAGGAAGTTATTGTTGCTATATCTAGCCTTGTAGGATAAGTTAGTGGGTGCTATGATTGCTTATGAGAATGAATCTAGAGTTAAGCATGATGTTTATTATCTAAGTAAGAAATTGTTTCCAATAAAATGCAAGTATAACACTATAAAGAAGTTGTGCATGGCTATGATCTAGGTCACTATGAAGCTCAGACATTATTTTCAATTATACCAAGTCTAAGCAATCTTCAAGGTTGATCCTATGAAGTATTTATATGAAGCTCCTTGTTATTAGAGACGATTTCTAAATGGTTGATCTTGTTATTAGAATTTGATATGCAATACATCACTAAGAAAGTGATCAAAGGTAGGTTGATTATTAAATTCTTAGCATCCAGGCTGATGGATGATTCTGAGACTTTTGAACTGGACTTCCCAGATGAGCACTTGGGGTAGTTGATGTCTAAAAATAGCAATTGCATTTTGATAATGTAGTCAATAAAAGAGGTATAGGCATAGGGGTTGTGTTGATCACTCTTGAAGGTGAACTAATCATGCTCTCAAAGTAATTAAGCTTCATAGTCACTAATAATATGGATGAGTATGAAGCATGTTTATTTGGACTTGAAGTACCACTAATGATTGGAGCCTAAGAAGTAGAGGTATTTAGTGATTTGATGCTTGTCATTCATGAGTCCACGCCTGAGTGGTATGTTAAAGAATAATGATTCAAGCCTTATATCGAATACATGAAGCTCATGATTTGCAATTTCAGCTTATGTAAATTCATTCACACCTTGTGTGATCAGAATTAGATAGTTAATGCCTGGGCTACACTAGCTTTAGTATGTGAGCAACCACATTATTAAGTTCAGCCTGCATTCATCAAGCAATTAAAGATTCCTTGCTATGAGGGTGAGCAAGTTATGATACTAGATCAGTAAGATGAGGCTCCATGGTATGTTGATATCATGAACTTACTAAGAATCGATGCTTATAAAGAAGAAGCTAACAGGACTGACAAGCTAGCTTTACGGAGGCTAGTAGCTAACTTTATCTAGTATTAGAGTGTTCTTTATAAAAGAATAGTTGATGGTCTCCAACTTTAGTGCATATCAAGGAAGGAGAATAAGACGGTTATACAGACAGTACATGCTGGTGCTTATAGGTCCCACATGAATGGATTTGCTTTATACAAAAAGATCCTATGCTAAAGTTACTTCTAGCTTACCATGGAGATAACTGCATATAGTTTGTAGAATGATATCATGAGTGTTAGATTCATAAATATCTGAGTCACTTCCTAATAGTTGAATTGTAAAACTTGACAATGCCATGGCCTTTCTTAGATTGGGGAATCAACATTATGGGTGAGATCCATCCTAATGCTTCTAATAGGCATCAATACATTTTAATGGTTGTCAATTACTTCTCTAAATGGGTGGAAATAGAATTCAATAGTTAACTGGGAGCAAAGCAGGTTGTCAAGTTTATAGAAAAGAATCTCATATATTGATATGGAGTACTGCATCACTTGATGTCCGAAAATAATATGCAATTCCAGGGCTAAGTAATTGATTTATTAGAGAGATATGGGATCAAACATCGTTGATCCTCTCCTTATAACCCTCAAGCTAATGGGACAATTGAAGTAGCCAATAAGATGATCAAGAAGATTTTGGTTAAGACCATGCAGGCTTATTAGAATTGGCATGAGTAGTTGCCATTTACTTTGTAAGGTTACAGAACCACTGTAAGGAGTCCTACAAGTGCTATGCCCTACTCTTTGGTTTACAAGACAGAAGTTGTATTGCCAATTGAAGTGGAGTTGAAGTTACTTTGGGTTATCTTGGAAGCTCTATTATTGAAATCCAAGTGGAAGAGGGCTGGATATGAATAGTTGGTTGCCATTGATGAGAAGTTGTTGAAGGCTCTTTATCATTTTACAGCTTTACAAGAAATGCATGGTAAATGCATTTTATATGAAAGTCAAGCATGTTGCTATACGAGAAGGTGATTTGGTTTTGAAGCAAGTTAGACTAGCTATTCATAACCGACGTGAGAAATTCAAACCATATTGAGAAGGCCCATTCCTCATTAAGAAGATTTTGTATGAAGGCATTGTTCGTATTTTAGACTTGAAGGGCAATGAGTTCTTTTAGCCTATCAAACTTGACCGACCAAAGAAGTACTTTGTCTAGAGAAAACGGTAAAAAGAGAAAAATAAAAAGAAAAATGATCACTCGATGAGTTAAAAATCCACTTATTAGAACTTCTGTGCTAGTTTTAACATTTTTCATGTAAAGGCTTTAATTTCAGTAATGCAAATGGAATACATGTTCATAAACTTAGCCATAAGTAATATAAGTTTCACATATAAAGCATTATGTTGTTATCTAATAGCTCATGTAATATAAAAATCTAAGTATGACACAACACCCATAGCTTATACTCGTCATCTATAGTATATCTAGCTCTAGAGGTCTCTATTGATACAATCCTATAATGAGGTCAGATCCTCTCCACATACTCCAAGAAGCAAGATAATAGCCACCCTCCCTTGAATTCTAGTAGTGATTGAGAGATAGTCTGCCTATGGCCATACTGATGATAGAATATAGCAAGGCTATAATGAGAGTAGCCTCTGAATCCTGATAGTGGAATCCTATCTATGTACATCCTTACCGTTATGTGCTACATGTACCACCAATTGCAGGTCCATCTGCCTCACTCTCGAGGATAGGCCCTATCCACTTGACCCAACCATCGACTATCAATGTCTTCACCTCATTGAAAGTGTAGTCTCTCCTCATATGGCTACGAGGTGTATATCTCTATAAATCACTCACTAGTGGTGCCAAGATCCCTAGCTTCTTCTAATGCTATATCTATAAAAATATTAAAAAAAAATAAAAGCTTGCTAAGTTGAAAACCTCACAAAAGGCTGCTCAGATAAAAATTAAAGCAACTTACTGAATTGAAAACCCAAGAGGGCAGTCCAAGTAAAAATTAAGGTCTAAAGTAAAATCAAATATTCCAATGAGCCAAAACCTCACAAAAGGTGACTCATCCAAAAGTTAGGGCAAAATACAACCTTTTTAAGTTGAAAACTTGCAAATGTAGCTTAGAATCCATACCTACAGCAGAAGCACACTACCACTAAGGTGTCAAACTGATTTTATCTCACTTTATCTAATCCAAGGATCATCTTTACCATGATCATCAAAAAAGGGGTTGACCTTGCTCCATTTAGTTTACTACTGGACCAATCATCATATCTTCGTGTCCGAATAAGTTAATGAACAAGAACTATGCTAGCAATTTGAACCCAATTGCCCTCAGTAATGAAGGGGTGGTCATCAACTTATGGTTACACAATCAGAAGATGGTGGTAAGATCTTCAAAACCCTCAACAGTCAGTAGTCACCTTGCTATAGTAGGGTTATATTAAACACCTTGATTAAATAGGGAATTTCCTTTCTAGTGGGTATTAGCATCGCTAACATCACCATCATGTTATATGAGACTCTAAGGATAATGATGAACTCCTTATATATTAGACACAGCTCCATGTGTTTGAATTAGAAGACATGGGCTACTGGATACCAGAACTATACGGTAGTAGGTAAAAAAGTAGAATTGATAGAGACCTATTAGAACATCTTCAGGTACTCGAGTCTGAACTTGCTTAGTTGACTTCACTCGGTATCACCCCACTTGTAAGAGATGGTACAAAAAGCATAAAGTGATTGTTGAGTCATCATCTACCTACTCATGCATAGAAGAATAGATGGGTTATGTTTCAGCAAAGGTACATAATGCATAATATTCTTACAGAAAAATAACAATAGGAAACAACATGGTTCCACTATCAAAATTCAAAGGATACAATGTTCCAACATCCGATAACGTTCAAATGTTTATACACCACATCTCGGGTGTACTAAGTAGAAGCCAAGCAAGACTACACAATCTTACTCTTTTATCTCTAATATAAAATTAAAGAAGGTAGCATAGTGCTATGGAGGTTAATCATTGCTCGTCATTATTACCCATCTAACCTTCCTCTGAGTTAGGGCTGGGAGACTCTACTATAATGTGTAGCACACTAGATGCTTCATCATATGGGTAATATTAATTTTCATCCATTATATCATCTAGATATAGACCTTACATGACTCAGTCATGCCACAATAATGTCCCTGAATCACATAATCATATGGGCATATAGGTTAAGCATACATGCATAAACATCTTGCATGACACAGGTTATAGGTATTCACGTATAACTCCAGCATCTTTGCACTATGATGATGATGTAGCTTAGTTAGTAGCTAAAAGATGTCTACCATGGCATCTTGAGGCACCTGCATGGGTCATTAAAATCATAATCAAAGTTCAACAAAATCATAAGTATGCTAATGCATAAAGAACTACTTACATGAGTGGTATTCAGAGGAGGAAATGCAACCTCCTCTCTCTCCAACACATGGAATGTCACCTCATATGGGTGGCCGTCCCTATCATATGATTGCACGTAGGGGTTTTGTACCCATAAGAGCTACCCATTAATGAAGCTATAGGGAAACTCAAAGCCTAAAGGCACCTCAAGGCTTAAGGCCTTGACCTCTGGTACCGCCTTAGATATTGTGTTCTGTGCCCTTTTAGGAGCACCTCTCTCTCAAGAGCTCCAAATTGTAATAGAGCTACAGGATCCTCTCCAATTGTTAAAGGTGGCAGGTCACCCACTAGCTCTAGCATTCTGCCCTTTACAGGTAGATAGCTCCATAGGCCATAACAGTTGTGCCTAAATAAAGGTCAGGTAATCCACTGATGACTCTGATAGGTAGTCACTTCAATGGAAGCCTGTCAATGTAGCCATAATCTCTGGCTTGACACTAACCTAAATTGACCAGAACATCATCTAAGGAGGTACAATAGCATCCACCAACCTACTAGCCCTTAATGCTAATAGATGATACACTCTCCCAGGTAGAAGAGATGATGCTCAGGGCACTCGATCAATATCTACCACTCATCCTTACATGTCGATACCTTGACATATCTAGGAAAAGGCATACTATGCCATGGGTCAAGATGGATCTACACTCATCAAAATGAACATTAATTAGCATCAATGACACCCACTTAGGTATATTTTAGACTAGTTCCATTCAATTTATACTAATAAAATTCTTATTTACCTGGTCCTATATGAGCTCCTTAAGGTGCTCCTTAAATACATCTAGATCAGTCTCCATCCTCTTGTACTAAACACTCCATGCAAGCATGCAGGGGATGTTGAGAAACAATCGACTTGGAACTATTGCCTTGAGAAGTAACCTGAACTCATTAGCCATAATTTGAAAGGATCAATGCAATCAGACATGACATAATCAATTAGAATAGAAGGCTATAGTAAGAAGAAGGTAGCATACATCAATCATCAATTGATATCCAATGATCTTATCTCTATAATACTTATTGTAGAGATCCAATATATACATTAGCTATGCCATACCAGCACTGTCCCAACCAAGGCTCTCTCAACTGCTGCATCTCTTAAAAATTTCATAATTTTTAGAGACTATTTCCCTAATGAGTGAAATTTTCATGACTTGTAGCATCTAAAAAGTTCAAACAATTTATCAGAACCCAACAAACTAACACTTAAAATTTAGTTATTTTCCTCAGACTATTTAAATTCCAATTTAACTGATAAATGGTTTTCCTATGTCTAGTGTATTTAGGAAATTGATCCTACAGATGATCACTTATAGTCAAACCTTTGGTTACTGGTCAAGCCATTGATCAGAAAGTGTCAAATTCTTGTAATGTATTCCAAATACTATTTTTAGAGATATTAGACATGTATTTGATGGTACAAGCATTGATCTAATAGTTGATCACCTTAGAACACATAGTTATTCAATCTTGATCTGATAGTTGATCATCCATGCTCCGTAGTTGACCACCTGATCCAGCAATGATTATAGAATCAAACATTTGATGCCTAAACCCTGGTCGTACGCATTTGAACTTAGATTTTAGATGATCTTTGAGCCTCATAGTGAAGCCATTGGTCCAATAATTGACCATAATCAGCTTTTATCACCTTGCTCGAGCATTGATATTTGCTTGTATTATATCTCATTCTATCGACATTTGCTCGTATTATTCTATAATGATCCTAATTAGGGGGTAAACTATTGACACTAGATTTTTACCTGAGTGCATACAATTTTCAAATTTTCAAATTTTGATTTTGGGTTGCATACATGCTTTTTGCAATGCTATAAACCATTAGGTCATATGATGCATCTAGTGTTTCAGTTGTACAAGATAGTGAATGAAGTTGACCTTTTTGTGCACCCATAGTACAAACTTGTTTCCTTATCAATGTGGCTTGACACACGTTACCATTTTTGAAACTGAGTTACACACATATGTTTCATAGCCCTATGAGTCATTTGAACATGTGATGCATCTAATTTATAACTCATGTAAGCTAACACATGAAGTGAGTTTTCAACTATATGCTACGCATATAGTTGAAAAATGCATTTTCCAACTATATGCACAACATATACCACTATATGCTTAGCATATAGTTGAAAAATGCACTTTATATCATATTGCCAATTAATCATTTGTTCATTACCCAATGGATCTTATAAATACACTTTGAGTATTGACTTTGAGGGGGTTGAACACATTTTTAATTCTAAGAATTAACACTCTTTTGGAATTAAATTCTCACCTAATTAAATAATTAATTAGGCTTAGTGACTAAATTGATCTTACTAAAACCCCAATCACATTTTAGATTTAGAGGATAACCTTATTAGGCTTGGTAAGTCATTTTTTTCTCTTATTTCTCTTTGATTTTATTCAATTTCATGGCTTGATTTGTGATTTTGGTTGCTTTCTTGAATGTTATAGTGCCATTTAGAACTTGTTAATTTTTTAAATGGCATGTAATGATTGGTAAATATTCATGCTTTTCTTCATAGCATGTTACTTTATTTCTCTAACAAATACTATATGTGTTGCATATATCATTATATGCATCATATATAGTTTGCCATACATTACATGCATCGTACATACTACTTTATGCAATGCATATAGTCCAAATTTCAATATATGCATCACACAAAGCATTAATGATATTGATTTGGATTGATAAAAATCTAATGTTTTTCAATTAATTTTGCTTCAATTTTCTATTTCTTTGATGTTTTTAATGATATTTTGCAATCCTAAAGTGATCTAAGTGAGTTAGATTTATCATAAATCATCGCCATTTATTTAATTTTGACATCAAAATTAACTTATTGAATTAAATGTTTTTTTTTATTTAATTTATTTATAATTGACATAATTGAGATCAAATTAAGTGTTGAATCTATCACACTTAAACCTAGTGTAACATACTCCTATAGAATAGTTAATAATCTTCTAAGCAAGGAAATTATTAATTATCCTACAAGGGATCTATACAATTTTTTTCAATTCATTTAATTGCATCAAATGATGTGTACTTGTAATCTGGTAATATCAATACACAATATTTTGCATCCATTAGATCCTATACGTATGTCATATATCTATCATGCATAACCATACTACCATCCACTATATGACATCTGTATATTAAATCTTATATACTTTAATGGTATCAATATTACATGCAATAAAAGTTCATAACATAAGTATTACTACTGCTAAGGTTAATATAACAAGCTACATATAGAAAAGACATCTTGGAGTATGTTACATTTTTCCAACACTACTTGGAGAATGAGATTCTTCAAAATCACAACCTCTCCTATCTGTATATTGGTTAATCTAACTCTTACCAAAAGGTCCTAGTCTTGCGTTCATAAAATGATAAATGTTAAGTATAAAACTCAATGGTGCTTTGCATTCTCCCTCTAATTTTCCTGTAACATTTCATTTTTTTCTGCATGATTATACACAATTTGTACTGGGTCTATTTCTCTATGTACCGGTACTATATTATTCACTAGTTTCTGTAGAAACATAACATTTCTCTATGGTTCCATAATAGGAACCTATACAGTATGATCCCATCAATGGAATCAATAATAATTATATGACCCAATATTCTTTCATTAAACTTTGCTTTATCTATCACTTTCTTTTCCCTCTTATATCCTTTGTCATGCCTTTTTGAGGTGTGATATGCTCCTGTAGAATAATTAATGATCTTTGATATGTGGAAACCACTGATTACTCTACAAGGGATGCGTAATATATATATATATATATATATATATACATACATATATATATATATATATATATATATATATATATCAGCAGAATGCATTACGGAATCATAAACCCCACTTTGCATATTTACATTTACTACCTTATACATTATTTTAAAACTCCTAAACAATCTTTAATAGAAACCTTTAGTTGAACTGAGTCCTTGCCTTAAAAGGAAGTCCTGCTAAACTGGTGCTTAAGGATTCGTGCATTCCATCCATCTATAAACCTGCATCCATCAAATGATGAACGCTGAGTATTTCACTCAGTGGTACCTTTAAACATAATATAGAAAAACATAATCATTTAAATATCATGTATAAAACAAATCTCATAATTCATTTAATCATATTTATAACAT
>CANYBF012948920.1:0-64958 GCA_948192965.1 Dalechampia spathulata | reverse complement strand
TACCAACCAATGGTACGCCCGTACCACATTCAATAACACAGGACTCAATTGGTACGCCCAAACCGTATGGCCGTACCACAGTTAGTACGGCCGTACTAAATGGGGTACGCCCGTACCAAACACAAAAATACTTAGAAAATTGCAAATAACTTAAACTGACTCACACGTGTCATACCAATCAAAACCTAGGGACTAACAATTATAATGAATCAAGATTGGTACTGAATATTACATTTTTTTCTTCTTGTGTTTTATTGATGATTTCGTGCCTTGTATATCTCTTCTATATTGATGTTGATTAGCTGTTTGCAGGTTTTTTGATGATTGATTTTAATCAGTTACTACTGGATTGAGTTTTCTGTGTTTTTATGGAATCTGCGTGTTTTTAATAGAGGCTGAATGTTTTGATGATGTATTGTGCGTGTGTTTGATGAAAGTTTTTATTGATAATTTTGTATTTTTAAATTATATTAGTTAGTTGTATTTAAAAAGAAATTTAGTTGATTTAGAAATTTTATCAGCTAATTTTATAAAAATTGATATTTTTACAGAAACAATTCAGTTGGCAATCTTCAAAAAAATCTACTTAAGGCGAGAATTTCAAAAATTTCCCAATAAAATATTCACCATATAGAATTGTCCCCAAGGCTACCGAGGAATGTCCAGCCGAGCGGCACGGCCTCATCAGCCCAAAGTCTGTCTCAGCTTAAGGCCCAACCTAAGGTGGAACTTGGTCCAATATCTGCCCGGACACTTTCCACCTTTCCTCCATTTTTCTCCTCTACTCTACAGACTAATTCCCTGTTTTCTTTAATTCATTTAGGTAAACAACAATGGCTGTTATAATAAATATATATTTATAAATGATTGTGATTTTTAAAACAAATTAAAGACTAGACCAACTCATACGTAATAATGATAACAATGATAAAATATTGATCATTGGTGGACAAAGAAGATGAGAAAAGACCCACATGCTCGGCTATGGGTATCACCATCCACCGTCGCGTTATATAAATTCAACTCGCTTCCAGCCCACCTTCATCATCATCTTCAAAGAATGAGGAAAACGCCACATAGATTCTAGATAAGCTTGCCACTGCATCACTATTTTTCCGAAGCACGATTTGCTTTGAAGTTCCAATTATCATATTAAATTCCAATACCGTTCCACCATTAAAAACCCTCTCGGCTAATTCATACGTATTTTGGCATAGGAATCCTTCAAAGATGTATATATGTATACAGTATCTATGAACGTCCGCCTAGAAAGATGGGTATTGCTTCTCCATTTCTATTCCAAGAGTGAGGTTTTGTTTATCTAGCTGGATCCAGTACATTTCGAGCCAAAACCGGTCCATAACTAGACCAAGTTATAGGTGGTGCATAAGCAAAAATCTTGAAATCATAAACGACCAGCAAAATAGCCAAACCACGTCCTAGAAAAATTAGACAATGGTGATGATGGTTCAGTACGAAAACGTGCTTTTAGCGGCGAGTGATGTTAAAAGCTAGCAATACGACCGTTAACCCAGACGGTCGCCAAGTCGTCATAATGAGTTTGGCGGGTTGCGCGCTTTTAGGACACGGTGACCTCGCCAAAGTCGCCAGTCAGCTGGGACCCATCTTCCTTTTCTTTTTCCCCACGATTAAAATAACACTTTAATTTAATAAAAATAAAAATAAAAATAATTAATTCAAGAGGGCCGAAAGTGGGAAAAAGAAAGAGAGAAGAATATGCTTTGCTCTTCTCTGCAAATATCCCTTCATTAACTTCCTCTCTTTTAGTTATCCTTTTTCTTTTCCCCTTCGTTTCTTCCATATTACACTATATCCAAATTTAATAACTTATTCTTCTTCTTCTTCTTCTTCTTCTTCTTCATTTTCTATCATTGGTTTTTGAATCTCGAAGCTGAGAAAATCATGGAGTTGCTCCAGGAAGTCGTTGCCACTGTTGTTATTGCTCTTCTGTTTTCCTTTCTCATAGCCAAGCTTGTTTCTTTAGGTGGTGCTGATTCAGCTAACAAACCGGAGTCGTCAAAGAGTCCCAGTTTTGACCAGGCAACTAATAAGAGAGAGATTGATGAAATGATCACGGATGATTTATCGTTTCATCAGAAGCTGGGAGTTGAAAGTGAAAAGAGAGTAGAATTTGTTGAAGATGGTTCACAAAAAGTCGATGAATTGTTTAGAGAATCGCCCGGAGAAGTAATTGAAACTGAAGGCGGTAAATTACTTGAACAATCAACAGAAGAAGTTTTAAAGGAATTGAAGATTGAGAAGAATGTTATTGAACAAGCAGAGGATAATTTGGATAAAGAAAACAGAGAAATCGAAACAGTTGGAAGTGAGGAATGCTCTGATCAAAACGATGCCGTTGTTTTGCATTGCGAACCTAATAAGGAAAAAGATGAAGATAGCCACAAAAAGAAGGAAATTGAAGTGGTTGAAAGTGACAAAGAAGATGATGAAGATGATTGGGAAGGGATTGAGAGAAGTGAATTGGAGAAGACATTTGCAAAAGCAGCAAAGTTTGTGGAATGTGGAGATGATAAAGTGAGCGATTTGCAAATGGAACTGTATGCTCTTCACAAGGTAGCTACTGAAGGGCCATGCCGCGAGCAGCCGCCTATGGCTCTTAATTTTGCTGCTCGAGCCAAGTGGTATTAAACTTTCTTATTCCTTAATCTTTACATGTGTTGCGCTTCTTATTTTTCTTCACTGTCTGTTCTTTTTTTCTTTTTTTTTCCTTTTCTGGGTTTCTTTCTGTTTTAAATTGACTGAATGAGTTTAATCATGACTTTCAATCCGTCTGAGAATAATCTATTCTTAGTTAAAGATGTTGCTCCGATAGAGCTAATATTGGCACCATGTAGATAAATTTAGGTAGTTGCGAATTCAAATGTTAAGTTATGGTGGGTTGAGAATAAACTAACAGCATTAGGAGTTGGGATTTAGCTGTTTTCAATAACATCTATAAGCATCAAACAAGCAGGTCAATTCTGGACCAAAATAAGAAAATAATCCAAAATATTTAGATAGACAATTAGTATCCACGTAGGGGCACAGAGAAAATATTTGTCGTCTTTGTAGCTTCTTGTCCTTTTCCCCATCCTGCTTACATCTGCTACAATGTTTGTAGCAGGGAGAAGAAAACGAAATAAAAAAAAAAGCAGCAGAAAAAACCTCTTATAATACCTATACCTTTTTGCCTTCCTTTGGCAGATTTGAGCCCCTTCTACCTTAATCTTTTAGTGTCGATCCATTTCCTATCCATTCAGCAGGTTTCAGCCACTTTAGCAAATTTGGCTCGTCATGTCTCTCAACAGGCACATAAAATCTGATCAGCATCCACCTGTATATCTAGTCTTATATTGGCAACTTGGTTCACCTAAGATGAACAAAATGGAATAATGCAGAACAACACCGTAGGGCCTACCTATACCAAATTACATGGTATAGTTTGATAGTTAGCTATAATAACAGGGTTGACAGCTGCTATGTATGAGTGATGGAGGGCACTGCTTACGTTGTGCAAGGAATGCTTGGCAAAGGCTGGGAAACATGAGTCCGGAGGTGGCTATGGAGCAGTATATTGCCCATGTATCGGATAAAGTCCCAGGATGGATTATAGAGACATCTACTGTTGTAAGTATTCTCGGCCGAGGCATAGTGCTATTTTGGTTCTTACATTGACTCTCAACTCCAAGAGTACATCTGCTTGAATTCATAATATTGCAGGGAAATGATGAGCCAGGATCATCTGAAGCAGAAATCCCAGGCACTTTCGCCTCAGGTTTTAGTACATCTTCACCCCATCATCCGAATATTACGGAGGAAAGGTATTTGTTGGAATTGCTAATCCATTTGTTTTCATTGACTTGCATTGCCTAATACTTTTGGCTGTTTTGTCCTTTTTTCTTAATTGTTGTTCTCTACCTATGCGCTATCTTCTCTAGGAATCCTGGAGCAACTCTTGGTATTGAGAAAAATGTTTTGATTGGAGGATCAGATGTGGAGAGCAAGGTATGTGCATACTTTTTTTTTCTTTTGCTGTATATGCATTCCATCTTTAATCGTTTCCAGTAATATGCAAACCTGATGTTTTCAACAAAATTAATTTGCATTGAAGCATTCAATAAATAGTTTGAAACTTGTATTTTCTCTCACATTAGTGCTCATTTTTCATGAGTCCTACAGAATTTAGGAGTGAACAAAATTTGATTGAATTATCTTCAGTTTAGTGAAAGCTGCAGTAAAGGTTCTGTCTTATAATTCTTTTACTCATATAAAATAATCCATAGAGATAAAATAAATTAGTAAAAAATTGTTATAATTATTTTGCATTTTTGTGATAAGCTTATATATATATCAGCTCCCATCGTTGCAATCTAACTACACGAGGAAGGCTCTAATCTAATCTCTTTGCAGTCTAAGTACCCAATTGCGGCTCCTCAACTTTGGAAGAGGTGCAGCAAAGGTTTTTAGGGCATTGAGAATTCCTTTTTGTAATTATATTGCTTCTCCCCGTCATGATTTGTTACTTTGAACGATATGATAACAATGCCTGTAATAATTTGAGGCGGATTTTTGTTACGTGATATGCCAGAACAATGTTTAATTAATATGTACAATCTCCCTAGTGATTTGTAATTTCAGGTCACTCCTTTTTTTCAGGCTGAATTAAATCATTTGAGACTTTATTGGCCAATACTTAATATTTGGCTGAAATAAACTCGGTTCAGGTTTCAATCAGGTTACGAGTTGAACAAATCTCTTTCCTTTCTAAATCTGTTGATCTATTATATGAAAGTGTTGAAACTTTTTCCATCTTTAAATAATAATGTTGGTCCTAATAAATAACGTTACATTCTTGTTGTGTCATTACTTGTATGTTATATCTTTTCTTGATTAGCTCATCTGTACAGATATTTCTGTAGAACATACTGTGAACTGCATCTAACTAGATATAGTGTTCGTTTTTCAGGCTAAAGAATGAAGCTCATTGTTTGCTGCCCGACTTCCCCAACCACTGGTGTTGTTTTCCATTTGCTTGACCAGAAGCAAGTCCAGACTAATTCTCATTGCCAAGTATTAAAATGCTTCAAGCATGTAAGGTTCTTATCCTGGTCTATATAGTATCATTTATCTATCACTACGTTTACCGTCTAAAATTGCCGCGTGGTAATCAACATGTTGATATATTGTTTATAATCCATCTATGTATATATATATATATTACTCTGTAATGTATTTCCCTTCATTTATTTAACGGTATGGTTGGGATCGTCCAATTATATTAATGACGTTATTGCAGCACTTTTGCCTTTAAATTTTGTCTTCATACATGTTTCTTTTTATTTTTGGATTGCTGATACGTATCATATGTTACTTTTGAACCCCTGATACCATGTGAAACAATGCTGGAATTACGTGAAGTAACGTGCAAGGAATTTACTGTTCAAAGGGAAAAAAACGTGCAAGGGATTAAGAACATTATGGTTGGTCAAATACTTGAAACTTGGGAATTCTGCATCATTCGGTTAACAGTTTCCCTCACGTTTAAAATTATTAAATAAGAAGTTGATGACCTGAGGTTTTCTTCTAAATCCATATCATTTAGGACAGGATCATGATAGGTAGTAGGCTGCTCTTTGTTATGAATAATTAGGCATGTTTAACCTGTGGTACATCTTATGATAATAATAGTAATAATAGGACTGGTATACCAAAATAAAATGAAGAATATCTACAATGATTGCTTATGGTCGAGTTTGTTTCTTTTATGAGTGGTAGCATATGAAGGTTCTTACCTGACTGGATTAAACGAATCCTGCTTCTCATTAAATTCTCTAAATAGGAATATCATTTGAGTGCAATTTTAGATTTGCATAATGTCCAATCCCATTCCAAATCATTTATTGGATACATGAATGAATTGCACTAGTTGTCTAATTGATATTATCTCCCATGCCTTGAGCTAGAATCAAGTTAAAGACTTTGTTCTAGAGTTTATGAAAAAATTGCTTGATGGAGAGAATTGCAAAACTACAGAACCCTTATCAACCATAATAACCCTCTCTGGATGGGTAAGTAGCCGTTAAGATTTTAGACCTGTGAGAATTGGTGGCTCTTAAATGATCATACGGTCAGCCTCCAACTCTGCAACCAATACCATCTTCTGGGCCTGACCCATATCCGCTTCGTCAATCCTTCAAACCAAAACCGTCTCCCAGGTAATTGCCATTACCAAGCTCGCACTTTGGGTTCGAGGTTGAGGCTGTGTACTATGTACTTCTACTGTGCAAAGAGCATGCGGAGCCTACGGTATGCCAAGTTTGAGTGTGTATATATATATATATAATGGAGAGAAACAAAAAGACAAAAGAAGGAAACAGGGGTCTATGAAACTCTAGACATATGGTTAGGGCATTTTCTTTTGACAGGGAATAAGCACATCACTTTTTTATTACCTTCTCCTTCCTCTCTCGTATAGTGCTGCTACCAATATCAACATCGGCAAGGGTGTTTTTCCTTTTCTTTTCTGCCTTTTTTAATGATAAATAACATACGAAGTGAAGCGAACATCCTGTACCCATTTTAGTTAATGGATCTCCGAGTATGCGTTGGCTTTATCATTGAAATTATTGGTAAACTTTAATATACAGCAAAGCTACATCATTCAGTTCAATCATCGTTAAATTGTTGGCCGAGTTGGTAACTTTGTTATTGTTCATACCATTGAATCTGTCGCCTTGGGCTTTTCCAATTAAATAGAGTCATCCTCTGTAAAACATGATTGATGTAATCAGAGGCCACAATAACTCCGAGAAAAATGGCAGGTAATGAGATTTGTTTGTGAGCGAGACGCCCCAATTATTGAAAATTGACAATACCTTTAGCCTTTATTTTTGAACGATAATCATTTTGCATCACAAAATACCATTCATTCAAGTGAAAGATGAATTAATTTAACAATCAATCGATTATTGGAGTGAGCCTTTAACCACTCCTAATATATTTGACCTGATAGCCTCTAACCACCCAGATCCTTCTTCCTCCACCATTGTTGCTATTCAGGACTCTACTTTTCTTTTATTCTATTTATGCTTTCACTTTTTAAAAAGTTGAGCATAATCCATTGACGTTCTTCAAAGTCCAGTATCCAATAATTGCCGACAAATCCAATCTTCATTAATAATGCAAATACTTCCATGCATGTCGACAATAATATTTTATACTTTATAATTTTTATATGATAAATCATTTTCAGAAAATTTAATATAATAAACAAAATTTAATATATAATAAACAAAGAATCGATAATGTTACGATTTAGATGACAGATTAATTAAAGTGATTGTGAATGGTTATAAAAACAATGGCCGACCATTTATTTTCTTTTTTTTTTAAATTTATTTAAAAATGTTAAAAAGTGTTGGCCAACTAACTATAATTAATAATAGACAACCGAAATTGATAAGATACCAACATGAAAAAGAAGTCTCTTTTATTACGCCTTCTTCATATTCCTGTCATATATTTAATTGTTCCCTGCTTAACTCTAATCTTATATTTTTTTAAATTAATTAGATATTAACTAGAGCTATATTATATATATATATATATATATATATATATATATATATATATATATAAATAGAATGGCATAATAAATTAAAAGAATCATTTTTATTTCCTTCATTATTTAATTAATATTGTCAAAAAGAAAGAAAAAGAATGAGGGACGACTAATAACACTAAATGATAAAGACCTTTAATTAATTAAAAAGTAGAAGGCAATTATTGGTGGTGGGAGTGCATTCCAGCTAATTCCTACACCCATAATAAATAACATATTTAACAAAACCCTACCCAAATCATAAATTTTATTTATTTATTTATTTATTTTGTAATAATATCCAATAATTTTCAAATTTTTATAAATATTATATTTTTTCTTATGAAAGTAAATGGTTTTTTTATATTAAATTTTACTAAAATTTATACTAAACGGTTTCTGCCAACTCCTGTCAACTTCCTGCAGTAAGTTACTGCCACGCCCCTCCATCGTCTCGAAATGATTTCCATCATCTTCACAACCCACTATAATCCTTAACTCATAATTAATACCTTATCAATCAAGCAACCTGAAAAAATATGTATGTAATCATGGGCTGGTTGGTTCTTCAACCTCACAATCCTTGTGTGTTGGGTGAGTGCTTGTCTTTCTATTTCACCTTTGCTCATGATTGGTGATGACAGGTTTCTGGGCTAAATTCATTCATAGACCGGTGGTATACGTAGGAAAACATGTGTATTCTGAAGTAGGACGTTAAAAGAAATGATAATAAGAAAAAAGAAACCTACAAGTTCGGTTTCTAAACAAAAGAAATAATGATGTTGTCCGTATCATGGAAGATAGATTTCATTGGGTAAGCAAAAGGTGCATAATTGATGAAGAAACATGAAAGGTACGACCAAACTAGAAGACATTAACTCGAATTTGAAAGATTACCTGTAATTTACAAATCATCAGATTGGCTTATTTGGCAAGGTGTTGGCCACCCATATTCAGCCCTATCTTTATCCAGGAAAGTGGGATTCCTGGTATCATGTGAACCTCTGAATTCTGTGGCCGACTACAGATTGAATTTGGCATGAATCTAAGTTTGCACGCGTGATTACAGGAAATACAAAATAGAAAAAGATTCAAGAGTTTAATCACTTGATCTCTTGTACTATGAAACATGCGGCCAGACAAATTATACCTGTAAACTGTAAGTAATCGGTGATTCGAAATAGTAAAACAACACAGGCCACCCTGGTGGTTTTACTCGAGCAAATCCTGGTTGAATCACAGTGGTTTTTTGGTGAAAAGCTATAGTGCATTTGGGAAACTCAAGAGGGTAAAATAATTTGAGCAGCACATAAAAGATTATACTAATAGGATACATCTCTTCCAGACCAGAAGGAGACAAGGTTCTACGAGTCAACCTGGTGTCACCATACTACAGTGGCAGTGTGACCTACATAATCAGAATTACATTGGAAACCCATCATCCATCGGCTAGATAAAAGCCAAGAGAATCTTAGTGCTATGCAAACCTTAGTTTATACGTTCTCCTTGCATTTCTTCTTCCTGAAAATAAAATTCCAGCTGAAGTAATAAATTACTTGCCTGAACTGCCCAACTTCATCAGGCAAAATCAGAGTGTTAAGATGAAGGTGCTGAATTTGAGGCTGCAACTCTTGGTGGTGGCAGTTATGTGCTTCTGTTACATGTATGTCATAGCAGAAGTGAACAACTTGCAATCCAGGAAGACTTACATTATTCACATGGACAAATCCTATATGCCATCAAGTTTTGACGATCACCTCCAATGGTACCACTCTTCTCTAAAATCGGTATCAGAATCTGCTGACATGATTTACGCTTACCACAACGTAATCCATGGATTTTCCACGAGACTCACACCCGCAGAAGCTGAATTGCTTGAAGAAAGAGAGGGGATTGTCTCTGTATTGCCTGAAAGAAAATACGAGCTGCACACAACTCGAACTCCAGATTTTCTTGGATTAGGAAAAAGTGAAGCTTTTCTCCCTGCATCTGATTTGGTAAGTGAGGTGGTTGTAGGAACACTGGACACTGGTGTCTGGCCAGAGTCAAAAAGCTTGGACGACACTGGTCTTGGTCCCATTCCGAGTACCTGGAAAGGTGTGTGTGAGACCGGCAGGACCTTCAATTCATCAAGCTGTAACCGGAAATTGATTGGAGCAAGATTCTTCTCAAAAGGGTATGAAGCAGCATTTGGTCCTGTAGATGAATCTGTGGAATCAAAGTCTCCCAGGGATGATGATGGTCATGGAACCCATACTTCAACAACAGCAGCTGGGTCACCTGTCTCAGGAGCTAGCCTATTTGGTTTTGCTGATGGGATAGCTCGTGGGATGTCTACTCATGCTCGAGTGGCAGTTTACAAGGTGTGTTGGCTTGGTGGGTGTTTTGGGTCTGATATTGTAGCTGCCATGGATAAGGCTGTTGAAGATGGTGTGGATGTCATATCCATGTCAATCGGTGGAGGAATTTCCGATTATTACAGAGATACTGTTGCAATCGGAGCTTTCACGGCAACAGCTCATGGAATTCTGGTGTCATGCTCTGCAGGAAATGGTGGACCAAGTCAGGGCAGTTTGTCCAATGTTGCTCCTTGGATAACCACCGTAGGTGCTGGAACGCTGGACCGAGATTTTCCAGCTTATGTAACCCTTGGAGATGGGAAAAATTTCTCAGGTTCTTCGCTTTACAGTGGAAAGCCATTACCTGAGTTGGTGCCACTGATTTATGCGGGCAATGCAAGTAATGCAACAAGTGGTTTTCTTTGTATGTCAGACACTTTGATTCCTACAAAAGTTGCTGGAAAGATTGTGATATGTGATCGAGGGGGAAACAGCAGGGTGCAAAAGGGTTTAGAGGTGAAAAATGCGGGCGGATTAGGTATGATTTTGGCGAACACACAGTTGTTTGGAGAGGAGCTAGTTGCGGATGCACATCTCCTGCCAACAGCTGCTGTAGGCCAAACTAGTGGAGATCTCATCAAGAAATATGCCTTCTTCGATTCTAAGCCAACAGCTAAATTTGCATTTGGAGGCACTCATCTCGGAGTTGAACCTTCACCAGTTGTAGCAGCGTTCAGTTCTAGAGGCCCTAATCTGGTAACTCCAGAGGTTCTCAAACCAGATATAATAGCTCCAGGAGTCAATATCATAGCTGGTTGGAGTGGAGCAGTTGGTCCATCTGGGCTAACAGAGGACACCAGGAGGGTCGACTTCAATATCATCTCTGGTACCTCTATGTCCTGCCCGCATGTTAGTGGATTAGCTGCACTCGTCAAGGCAGCTCACCAAGACTGGAGCGCTGCAGCCATTAGGTCTGCCCTCATGACGACAGCCTACACAACGTACAAAAATGGGAAATCCATACTTGATGTTTCTACAGGGCAACCAGCGACACCATTTGATTATGGTGCTGGACATGTAAATCCAGTAGCAGCCCTTGATCCCGGCCTTGTCTATGATGCCACCGCAGAAGACTACCTGGCTTTCCTCTGCGCATTAAACTACAGCGCAACCCAAATAAAGGCTGCCACGAACAGAGATTTCACCTGTGACAAAAGCAAGAAATACAGTCTGGGTGATCTCAATTACCCTTCTTTCTCCGTACCGCTAGAAACTGCTTCAGGAAAAGGAGGTGGTACTGGTGTAACCAGCATTATCAAACACACCAGAACTCTGACTAATGTTGGGACTCCTGCAACATACAAGGTTTCAATATCTTCTGAAACCACATCAGTGAAGATCTCAGTCGAACCAGCAACACTCAGTTTCAGCGAACAATATGAGAAGAAGAGTTATACAGTGACATTCACTGCCACTTCTATGCCGTCCGGTACAACCAGCTTTGCTCGCCTGGAATGGTCAAATGGAAAACATATTGTCGGCAGTCCAATAGCTTTCAGCTGGACGTAAACTCTTAAGTAACTGGACGACTATTATTTACAGGACATGGAGCGCCTGAATTTATGTAATATGAATGTCTTCTACTTTCCTCTTTCAAAGTTTCAACAACTGCTGGAGCAACGACCAGTTGTTGTGATTCTCATTTCTCTCTCAGATGACCATAGGTCCAAGAAAAAGAAAAGGAGGGCAAAATAATTGTGTACAGAAACCAAGCAAGAATTGTATTTGAACTTGAAGTGATTTCTAGTCATAAATCTGGAGCTTATTTAATCAAATCTCGTGCCCTTGATGCTTTCATCATACATTCCATTTCTCCATGTCATGGTACCGTTAAATCATTACAACAGATCCGTTACTGCCAAGAGAACTTCTCTGCCTTGAGAATATAAGTTGATTTCATTTGCTTTACACGGGACCCCATTTAGTGTTAACCTCTCTAGTTGGAAAGACGTGGTGCATGTTATCAATTATGGACATGATTTTTTTTGTTTGGTACGAAGCCCTGTTTTCTGAACAAGGGAACTTGGGTCTCAAATCTCACTCTCACATTGATTATATTGTGTTTTTCCTTGTCATGAAAAGTAAGCTTTTTTAAATCCAATATGCGCTTTCCTATTGGGTAGCGGATCAAATGAAATATAACGTAAACCTTCATGCTCCTAAAATGGCTGATTGCTGGCGTGTGTCTCCCTAGTAAATGGTCGCTACACGTCCAATACCTGTTGTGAACGGTGCAGAAAAAAAAAGTTTGTCCGTTTTAATATGTATGAAATTTCTAATATATCTTCTCATTTATTCCACCATTCGTTCAATACTATTTTTTCCCTCCAGTAATCATGTGATTTGAAATTTAGAAGCTATGGCTTGAATATGTAGAATCTATGGCATGCTTGCAAGAATGAACATACTAAAAAATTTGGAGCAAGCAGAATGAGCCCACCAACTCACATCCAAAGCAGTAGAAATACAACCACCTCGATATATTTTTCAAACATCCTCAGGTTCATAAGGCGGTATGATTAAAAAAGCCCCACTAATGGTTGAAAAGGGAGAAAATTGGCGGCATTAGATATCATTCAGAATCTTGTATAGACTGACATACAGGGAGGTAATATGTATCAAGCTGCCAATACTTGTGTCTCACACCTTCCCAAACTTCTTCTCCCAGACAGTCCTTAACAGGCAAAGGAATTAACTGCGTGGAGTATCCCAAATTCTCCAGTTCCAGAGAAACTAGGTTGCAGTAAACAACGTGGAAAAATGCATTACCTCCGCAAAGTCCATTGAAGAATGAGTAAATTCCTCCAGGCTTCAAAAGTTGAGGAAGATGTTGATGAAACTCCCGCAGATCCTCGTAATACTCTCCGTAAGTGTCAAAGAAAATACCTGAGAGATTTTGCCATCATATGAACGAGTTATTACACGAGTAAGAATGATACACAGGCAAGCCAAAGAACATTTGAAACTTGAGGGAAGAATGACCTCTCTCATTTTCAATAGCAACTTAAGGGGAGTCGATGAACATTTGAAGTGTTGTTCCTATGCTTTTATAAGTTCAAAGAAGGTGCTGTAATAGCAGGCAAAGCATTTGAGACAAGAAAAAAAGGTGTAAAGCTAACAGAGAAAAATAACATGGCGAGTAGAAAGCTCAGAATATCCTGAACTGCATGCATCATCAGAAAGATGAACGCAGTAGTAACAGATTTTAAAGATTCATCGTGTTATATTCCATGTATTAAAGATATTTGACAGAGATGGAATCCAAAATTGTATGCCAAGTTCGTTCTGCTCAAATATGGGATTAGTGGCACTTTCTTCAGCAATCTTGGAAACTAGTTTTACGGGTGCCGAACAAACAGTGAATGATTAAGCATGCATTTCACCAGTAGGTTTGTCTGGAATAAATCATGTTAAAGATTTAAATTAATCCGTATCCAAGTTTTACAAAAGCTGGTAGTTTATAGCATGATTTGATTACTTTTAAAATGCCATTAAAATGCACTGTTTTTCAAAACTGAATTCATGGAGCTATTGCCCCTACAAATGCGAGAATTGCCTAAACAAAGTTATTTCAATTAATTTCTAGCAGTTTGGACTTTCAGAACAGAACGATAAGGTCTTAAAAGTTCAGAGTCAAAAATTCAAACACATGATGCACATCTTTCGAATATTGTCAGATAGAACAATAAATTTTGAATTACCATCATAAGTTCCAAGCTGAGGGAGAACATCTTGCCACCGACCAAATACAAGCTTAACATTATCTTTCTCCCCCCAACCATCACGAATCATACGTTTATAAACCTCCGGATGCGCCTCAACAATGGTGTGACTAACCGGCCTATACTGCTGAATGGCAGTATCGACTAGCCCCATCCCAAATCCAACGTTTAGCACGTGACCACCTGCAGAGCAAACAGCCTTGGCATGTGCCTCCATTAGTGGTTTCTCCCATGCCATCATAACCGCCTTGCTATCCCCGTCCATCAGCTTATCCTCGCTGAAACAAACCCTGTCTTCCAGATAATCTCTGTCACGCTCTTCATTTTTATTTTCCTTCCTGGCGATGGTACCCAAAACTAATTCTGATTGAACTCCTGCCAAAACAAACAAGCAGATTGCAGCGATTTTTAGCGACTCATCTAACATTAACTTTGCGGTTCTATTAATTAAAATATCGAATAGATCGCCACCAGCATTGAGGAGAATTTCGAAGGCTTCTTGGTGACCTTTCTCCATAGCCAAATCTCCAGCGGAGAGATTAGATGGAGAGAGCGCGTTCCAGGGAGCACCTGCTTCGAGAAGAGCCTTGACGGCGGAAGCGTGGCCATGCTCGGCCGCGTGCATGAGAGGAGTGAAGCCATCGCTGTCGAAGTAAGAAACATCGGCACCTGAAGTTATAAGACTTTGGACTTGATCCACGTCGCCGTTTCTTGATGCCTGACTGAGGAGTTCACCGTTGTCCATGTCCGCGTGCTAAACCCTGGTCTCTATTGAGGCTTCATTTCAGTTTGTTGAGGAAATTTGAGTTAATTACACTTTTTACCCAGAAATTTATACAAATAACGTTTTCTCCATCCCTAGAGGTTTTTGACTTTGAAGAAACAAGCACTAATTTTACATTTTTTACGAGATTAGCCCCATCGCACCCAAACTTTTTCGAATTAGGGTTATGGACTTATAATCCAATGTTATAAAATTATAAATATATTTCCATAAAATTAATGAAATTATTGTCCGAATGTGGCACACTTATCGCCTAAAACAGAAGTAACCAGCAAACCAGTAATTGTGCATTTTGTCAATTAAGCAATATGATGAACCCGTGAAACGCCACCGTTCTTGGATATGTACAAAAGTAGTATTATTTTATTATCTGTTGACGGTCCAACTTCTTAAATTATAGAGATCATGCGGCTGCTGTGACCCTTCTTCTCGTTGGGCATTATAGAATAGCACGCGGCGTACTTTAGCCCATGCTTTATTATTGCATCTGGTTTTGATTTAATTTAGAAATTCTCAAAATTTAGCTTCTTCCCTTCTCTCCCTTCCTTTTAATTTTTAGATTGCAACAATCTTAGATTCTGGTTTGATCTGCAAACTTTCGGATACGGTTTCTTAACTAAGATTGGCACCAGATTTTGAACACTTCATTTCCATAAGTTCTTTGGTCCTTTCTTCTATTGTTTTGTGAAGATTTATTTATTGAGTTATGGCTTCGAGTTTTGATCGATGGGAGAAAGATCCTTTTTTCCCTGCCGCGGAGGAAGTCCAAGAATCTGCCGACAGGTTCGTATTGTTTGTTTCATTTTTGTTTATTTAAGAGAAAATTCTAGGATTTCCATTTTGTTACATGATTCATTTTATTGTTTTGTTGATTTTGATTTGTGAATTTTCAGGATGGAATCCACATATAGAACGTGGATGCATTCTCAGAAAGACGATTCAGGTATGTGGAACTCCGATGAACTCCGGCGCGACCTACGCACCGCCCTTGGCACCACCAAATGGCAGGTGACTTCTGATTGGGAGAATGCATTTACTTTATATTTTTCTCCTTTTTGGTGAGAGTGTTTTATTTATCAGTTGTCTTGGGAGTAATGGTGTTTAGCTTTCATTTTGTTGCTGATGGAAATGCAGTTAGATGAATTTGAAAGGGCTGTTAGCTCCTGTAACGTTACAAGCTCTGGCGAGGATGCAAGAGACAGACATCGTGAATTTATTACGGCAATTGAGGACCAAATTTCAAAAATTGAACGCTCATTACAGAAATGTTCAATTTCAGAGGGCAAACCTCCATTTCCCTGGGTGCGATTGGATGAGGATGAATGTAATGAACTTGCGTTGTTTTTATCTGGGGGAAACAATAATTTGAAAAACCATAGCAGACATGAGAAAAATCACCAACGAATGATGAAAGATTTGGCTGTTGATTATTCGAAGGGCTCAAACCATCCGGTCAAGAATCCTCACGGGCATAGGAGGACAGCCAGTGCTAGTGCTGACATTGGTGCTTGGAAGATAGCAATTGATGCAGCTAGCTGTCGTCCCCCGGATGTTTCTGACGGGCAGCAACTGAAAACCCCACGAAAGGTTCCCAGTTTTTCAGGATTCCTAAATTCCATAGAGTATGTACCAAAAGTCAAGTGGCCAAAGAATGGTATTAGGAAATGGAAGGCAATGGATATTAATCAGGATTCTGATACTGCACCATTGCATTCTCCACAGTTGACCAAGGTGAGTCTTTCTGACTTGTCTACTACTTGAATCAAATATTTGGAATTTGCTCGTTGATTTTATCATTACTTGCTACATGATGGAAGTTTTTCTTATTAATTTTATTAATTTCAGGGTATTCAGGCTTGTTATGAGAAGAGTAAGAGCTGTCTGGATGGTTGTGATGAATGTTATGACAAGCAACTTTATGGCTGGTATGGAGTTATTCAGAGACAGCTCCAAAGGTCTCAGTATCAAATGCAATATGGTCGAACTGTTCAAGTCTTTATTTGGATTTTGCTTCTTCTTTCTTTAATTGGTGAGAAACTGCGATCAGTGCATGGCTGCTTCTCTCTTTTTTTTTTAAAGCTAAAATGATGTCTTGCATTAGCACTTGGAGCTACATTCATCGTTTCTACACATTCCAAGTGACTTCAGTTAGGAAACTTACGATTTTTTGCTTTCTTAAAGTCCACTTATGACATATATCGGTACTTACGTTATATCCCATAATTTTTTTGAATTGTAACTTTTTTGTATTTCTTTGCTAAACTATAATGCCAAAATATTATAGAGGCTGCAGGGTTGCACCTGCACTACATAATCATTGAGTTCTTCTATTAACTTTAAAGGTCTGCGTCTGTGCCTCATCATCTTTGGTATATCATTTTTTACCTTGAACTGGTATTATCTCATTTAGCTTATAGAAATTAGAAACCAATGCCAGCCTGTTACCATCTTAATGTTATTAGGTTGCTTTCAAAATTATCCTTTGTTTTGAAGTAATTCATGATGCGTTCTAAGCACTACTCAATATTGCTTTAAGTACACTTGACTGAGATTGATCACAATAATCATTTTAGGTTGGGACTGAGGTTGAAGTGATATTATTCCAACATTAACGTTTCATATTAATTCAACACCCTTTCCAGCAAGGATAGGGACGTTCTTTGGGTAATTAGAAATTTAATGTCACATCTTCTGATGCTGATTTCTAGTGGCTTCTATCTGCAGTTTTAATTGTATTCCGGGCATTGTAAGGATCTATGCGATAGCCATCCGGAACTCTACAGCAGTTGGCAAAACGTGATGGTACGGAGAGTATTCTGATAGCAGGATGGAGTGGACGTGCAAATTATGGAAATGGCAATTTGTGCATGTATTCTTATGTTCCACGTGTTGTCTCTGCCTTCCCTTTTCCTTCCCTGTCCACCGGGTCTCGTTTTTGCACCCTTCAAATTTTGTTCTCTGATGAAGGGCAACTACGTTTGTGTATAGTTCTATAGGCCAAGAGATGGCTGAGAAAGTCGGCGGAGAATTAATCTTGGGATTCTCTAATACTACGTTTATTCTTGTAGCCGTCTGTGTACAACTACACTGTATAGCTGCTTTCCTTATTTCCCCCCTTCAATCTCTAAAACATGGCTATCTGTAACTTCCAGGTATCATTGGTAAGAGTTGGACCTTTGAGTCTTCGTTATATGAAATGTGCAAAGTTTGAAAAGTTAATATCCGCTCTTCTGAATATTCCACCCAGCGCGTTGAAGCTGTTATCCGACGCATTCGTGATTATTAGCGTGTTTGCTTTTGGTATCATCATCGTGGGAAAAAGACCTAGCAAGCTGATTTTTATGTTTACAATTTTCCGATACTTTGCTAATAAGCAAATAAAAATAATAAAAGAAGAAGAAAGACCGCACAAGCAAATAAAACAGCTAGATTTCCTCCAATAGGGCACATAGCAGGGTTCTTATTATACACCAACGAGAGCAAGCCACCGGCGGTATGCTGGTGATATACCGCCGATCGGATACATTTCTAATCGACAACAATTGTAAGGTACCGGTAACTAAAGTAAGAAACAGCAAGCAAAAGGGGCATAAAAAATTCCGCAAAAGCTGCATACTTGGCCATGCCATCTTCCTTGACAACAAAAGCACTCATCTCGTTTTGCTTAGAGTTAGAAAACTCCCTGACAGAAGCATCCTTTACGTCTGCTTCCTCGAACGTGAAGCCTCGGAGAACACCCACCTGGTAGTTGAGAAGTATGTCACGGGCAGCTTTGCTGTGTCCGATGTCCTTGAACTGATTCGTTGCATCCTTTCCTGCCCACTCTATCAGCACCTCTTCTCCTCCTGGGTGCTCCTCCATGAATTTCGTCACGTTCAGTACCTGTCACAGCAAAAAGAAACAATACTAACCGTTAGTTTGTGTAAAGGAAAACAATTATAACTAAAAGCCGAGACTAATAGGAGGGATAATTACTCTGCCATCAACAACTAGCCAGCAATCAATCTTGGAGTTGTGTTGGGCAACCTGTGAGAGTGTGAAAAAAGGGTGATTCTCCATGTTTGATTCTCTTGGGTTCACTTGAAGACGAGGAATTTTCGTATGAATTTGAAGACTGAGTGAAGCAAATTTTTGCGTATAGGAAAGATTTAGGACTTGGGTAGACAGCGCAATAACTACCATCTGTTTAACATAGACGCGGACGAAGAGGTGGACCACGTGCCAGCGCAAACAGGAAGGTAGTTGGCCTGATCACGATTCAGTTGCCTGATAAACTTAATTACATTTCAAACCAGGATTGCTTATCGTTAACAATAAAAGAATCCACAAAAACAGGCATGAACCAACCGACGCTGTTGAGGATGATTTTCATTTTGTAACACAAGGATTACAATCATCATCATCATTAGTTTGCACCCAGCACCGCCTGTGAGAATCAGATCATTGCTACTGGAAGGTAAATTACCATTCTGATTCATTTAAGGCGCATTAAACTACTTCATGCACTCATACTTGTTTAGTTTATGTATTCTTTGCATGCTAAATTGTTAATATTATCCGAAATTACAGAAACCATTTCTTCGGGCTTTTTACTAGCTTCCACCAAAAACTTTTTAAAAATCATGGTTGGGAAGGTTATAGTAGCAAAAGTTCTTGGAATTTTTATTTTATACATGGGAAGAATCCCTTTTATTATTATAAAAAAGGGAAAAGAATAATTGAAAGAAAAGAAATCAATTAATTATTTATTATAAAGTTTCTTTTATTCAATAATCAAAATTAGACGAGGATATATAGCAGGCAGGGGTAGAACAAAAATCCGGTTTAAATTAGCAGCTGGATTAACATGCAGGTGGGCTATTACAGGTGGATTGATCAACCTAGTTTGATAGATAAATTAAATACTGTAAGAAATTAGACTACCCGATAAAATGATAACTCAACCCCATAAATACAATTATTATTGGTATTATTATTTTTAATTAATAATAATATCATTATTAAAATTAAAATTTATTATTAGTGTTATTATTATTTATAATTATTGTTATTATTAATTATGGCTATGTAAAATGTGTGTTGATTCTTAATTAATAATAATTATTATTATTATAATTATAATTTTATAATAATAATAATTATTATTATTATTATTATTATAAATAGTAATAATACTAAAAATAACAATATTTTTTAACGAAAATAATTTTAATTTAATTAATAATAATAATTATTATTAATTAAAAATAATAATATCAATTATTATTATTATTATTGTAATTAATAATAATAATAATAATAATAACATTAATAATCAAAATTAATTTTAATATAATAATAATTATTATTATTAATTAAAAAAATAATATAAATAAAAATAATTTCAATTAATAGTAATAAAAATAATTACAAATAATAACAATATTAATAATTATATTTTAATGAAAATAATTTTAATATAATTATTATTAAGAAATTTTTGTTAGTGTTATTATTAATATCGTTTATAATTATGGTTATTATTATTAGTAGTAGTAATTATTAATTATTTAATTATTTTTATTTTTGGGTTGGCTACCATCAGTCTATTTTTCCACTCCATCGATCAAATCAGCCTGATCATCTGCTAGTTTTATTGACAGTCCAACCTGCACCATTGTTGGCCCAAATTGAGAAAAAGACCGGCGGACGTAAGTAGTAAAGGAGGAGACATCACGTCATAATTGTTGAAAGTGGGTGCTGATCTGCCTAATACAAGACCAACAACCATCGCTACTTTTTGAAATCTTGTAAATCTGCAGTCGTATTGACTTTCAAGACCCTAGCTATCGAATCATATGATGTTGTCGGTTATAGGTTTGGTCGAAATGTGTCCACGCATTTTCCCATTCATTAGTTTGATACATTTAAATATATAATATTCTTTTATATTTTCTTATCATGAGATATTTAAACATTGATCAGTATATTATTGAGGAGATCTGGTATGTACATTAGCTTTGTTTCGTTCCTCATTTTTGTTTTAGAATAAGAACTGCTGTTCGCTGATTCAGCCACTAGATTATTATGTATACTGTATGTAGACTTGGAATGGGTCCGTAAGCATTATAATTCAGACGAGTATGTTCTTTGACAGATTCGATTGAGGTTAAATTTTATAGTCAACTGAAATTCAGATCCATGTGATGGTTACCCATAAATCGACATAAGTTTCCCATTTTCTTCATGTCAGACAGAAGCCCGAAAGTACCCAAGTCACCACCTACGAAATTTGCTGCCACCAAGTTGCACTCAGCTCTTCAACATGTTTTCCTTACGTATATCGAACCACTCCGGCAGTCTTCCCCCTTCTTGCCCTATTCAGCTTTCTTTTGCTCTCTTCTTTTCTCACGATTGGTTCCTCCATTATAGTCGACAGATCTGAAAAAGTTGAAAGCAAAACTGATCAAACCACTTTGACAATGGCACGCTACATCTGCCAAGCAGAAAATAACCATCTGTACTTGAAAAGAATATTGCAGAAAATGTAAGTGAGGAATATCAAATTTGATTTGTTTATACAACCCACCAGTGATTACACCCTTTTTCTCCCTAATAATTCTCGTCATAATTTCCTCGTATTTCTGCCAGTGATCACCATCATTTCCACTGTCACCACAATCACCATCCAGTTGTCGTACGTGACATCTTGAAGCCTTTGTCTTGGCGCCTGCAAAAAGCCACGTGGCTTCCATTTGTTTGCTGATCATGCGTGCTGCATAGTATTGGATTTTCACACGTTTGCTATTCTCATTGTTTTTAATGCAAGTATTTAAAAACACTACACAGTCCATCAGGCTCTCTTTAGCGAACCCTTTCATGTCATAGGCCTGTGATCTTCTCCAAAGGCTTTTGCAATGAGAATTTGGCGGGCTAGACAGGCAAAGAGCTCGAGTTGATTCGCTTATTGCAGCGTCCGGATCTCCTAGCAGCAAGTGGCAATGAGCTTTATTACTATGCAGAACCATCCTTTCCTTTCTTAACCTTAATGGACACGCATTTAATGCTTCAGTGAATTTCAACAATGCTTCTTCAATATCTCCTAGCCGAAACAATTGGTTCGCTTGCCGTTTTATTAAACCAACCAAGATTCTTTTCTCTTCAGTCTGCTCTTCAGATAGCATTAGTTTCTCTCTTCTTTTCCTTTCGATCTTCAAATCCCATATTTCTTGTATAAGCTTTTGAACATTTTTGTTCATTGTCTTCAACCTGATTTGTTTATGATCTACAAGAAGTGCTTTTGTGATTGCATCGCCGACATTTGTTCTTTCACCAAGATTTCCAAGTTCCACCAAATCTACAAGAGACAAGGTGGCAACTTCTATGACTTTGTACCTTGTATCTTGATCCTTGAGGAGAAGTAAAAGACAATCAATGCCCATGTATTCCCAATCATCTGAAGATCTCGAGAGATTGCAGAGATAGTTTATAACTTCTTCGCATTCAGCAATCCTCTTTCTTCCATGTTTACCGTAGCATAATATTCTGATAAGGCCAATTCCTGCTGGTGAGGAGTGATTCACCAGCCCACCCCACATTCCACACAAACCTTTTAAAAATTCTTGCCTGCAAATAAGATCTAAACACCTCTCTTTGCAAGCAAAACAATTTAAAAGATAAAGGGACCAACATTGAAGTTGACTAGCCCATTCCTCAGCTTTTCTATTCTCCATATCCATCCCTCCAACTCCTCTTGTAAGCAGGTCACTGTGATACTTCAGTCGCTTTTTCGCGTCCTGCACTCCAACAAAAGTGGTGTACACAATTTCTAAGCAAGTAGAAGCTAACTCTGTCGTTAAACTAACCAGCTCTTGCTCGTACTCGGCTACTGCTGGAAAGGTTCTTTCATAACTAGCAAGGTGACCAAGTGCTCGAACTGCAACTCTTTGCTCTACCCAAGTTAGCTTTCCCCTTAAAACCTCCATTAATGGCAGAATAACACCAGATTCAACCGCTTTCACTGCAAACTCGACCTTGTTCATTGTATAAGAGCCAATTACATGTGCTGCATAATAAGGAATGTACACGTTTTGATTCTTAATAAGCCAACTTCTGTCACTAGTACCTTTTTGTAACAAACTTGCCATGCACTTGAAGATGCCCAGAGATGGAAACTCTGGATCATCAGGCTGTGCCATAGCGGTGTTCCAAAGACTACTAAGCACCAGAACATGCTCCTGGCTATCATCGAGAGGCATTCCTTTGAAACAACTTGCTAATCTGGCTTGCCTAAGCGACAAGTCCTTCTCTTTTAGGGCACAGAAGAAACAATTAGAATCATTGCAACTGTTTTCCCTAGTCATAACATTAGCAGCATCAAAGGTGGCAGTGGTAGTGCTGGTAGATATGAACGACTCATTTTTCAGATTATGCATATTTTTGGGTAGGGTTTTCTGCTACAGATAGGACCATCCTTGGGGCTTTATATACGAAGATTTAACAAATAAACAGGAATTAAGTGGGCGACTGATAAGTGGTGAATTGGTACCTAGCGGCGCATGGAAATATAATATCATCATCTAGAACTTCAGATTCTTGTACGGGCATTGACCATATATTTTTAAAGTTTGCCTTGTTCTTGGAGAAAGTTTACAACTTTGTATATCCATATAGGGCAAACAATCTCATAGAAATACCATGCCAAACTCTGATTAAATTAATATACTCTGTGCGAGCTTATAAAGGATAGATGCATGCCTACAAATAGTTTGTCCATTTGATCACATACCCTAATAGTACCTTCAACGACCTTGCCATTTCTATAGAGTTAGGAAGTGGAAACCAAATTTCTAGTGGGTATTTCTTGTGTAAAATTATAAACGATATTCGTGGTAATATATATATATATATATATTCTTTTGCTATGCTCTCCAGGTGCTTCCCACATCATAAAGCAAAATGGTCCTGTCCTGTCCTCCTAGAAAAATTATTGATGGCCTGTCATAGTTTATGTATTTCTCACTTTCTTCACTTTCTAATTCCCTTTTTATGTGTAAATAAAGTTATTTTGTCTTGTTAACCCAGAAAAGAAACGTTCTTTTGTCTCACGCCGTCAAGAAACGTAAGCAAGAAAGCAAATTCTCTAAATCTTCTTGGACTTGCACAAGAATTGAGCTTATGTTACAGAGTTTCCTGATCCTAATTTTTATATGCTCGTCTTTCATGATGTTTCCTCTGGATTTAGATTTTCATTTTAGTGATGGGTATGAATCTTGCAGCTCTCTAGGATAGATGCTTAACCCTGAAACAGCCTATGATGATACTCTTTATTTCTTTGGCTCATGAGATATTAATAGCGCAGAATCAACCAATATTGTAAGTTATAGCATAGAATGTATCCAAATATAATATAAAGCTTTGACCAGCAAATGAGCATTGGAGATCCACTTCCAAGCTATTCCAATGGTAACGAGTGATGCGTAATCAATGGGCAGCAAAAAAGCAGCTAGGGACCACAGCTTGAATATGGGGGCATTGTCCCTTCAAACCCAGAAGAAGAATGTGGTCCCTTCACATATATCCCGGCCTCTACTCATCAATGCTTCGAAACAAATACTCATCAATCGCCATAACTAGCAAGCTGACGATTTGAGAAAGAGAAGCCTTTGTTGAAATAAAACTAATAAAGACTTTCAAGTACAAAGGTTTTTAAGGTCTCAAGAATATGCGGCTATATAGTATATTTGCTTGATGAGCTTTCATTAATGTGTTGTTGGCATTAAGAAAGATAACGTGTAGGAGGGAGGAGAGTAGTTCTAATTAAAACAATAAGACTGTAATGGGATTCACATCACGTTGTGTTAATACATTAGTGATTTTTGTACAGTAGGTGTGGAAAGCAACCATATAAATGGTGGGTCTCTGAGCTCGTGATCATCTAGTCGCATTCAACTATGATATCAAACTCTTATAATATGGATCGCTTTTGCCTACTGAAGCTCTCCCACATTTACAGTCAATTATCTCATATCTAATATTTTACTATTGGAAATTAATCGAATATGTTATAAATTAATCATGATTATATTTGATAAGATATATTAAAATATAATGTAATGAAAAATATAATACATGTAGTGTAATGTAATTATCATTCTATTAGAATGTTTAGATGATAATTCTATGAAATGTAATGTAATCAATTTATATTTAAATTCTATAAAAATTTATTAATTTATAAATTTTTTAGTTAATTTTGATATTTAATTTATCGATTGTAATATCTGAATTATTACCTCAAATATTGATATCTGAATATTTATTTTATATTTTAATATTTAATAATAAATTTTATGTTTTGATAAAAGATGATTTAATTTTTAATATGGTATAACTTTATTTTTATAATTAATTAATTAATTGTTAATAAATTGAATTGGAGTATAAACCTATTTGCTAGACGGAGAATAAAATCTGCGAGCTAATCCGCATGTGGGTATGCAAGGGAGAAGGCCCAAGTTGAAGCAGCTAGGGAAGTAAGGCCATTGTTTTGAGGTTCTAAATAGTGGTCCGTTTTTGGAAGCGCAATCATGAACTTCCCACCAGCAATTACAGGGACACTTTTCGAATTTAACCGGTAAGCGTATGGTGCTATTGGGAAGTTTGAGAGCCCTCAAGTTTTGGATGCTGATGACAGAAGTGTCGCTTGTTAGGCGGACTGGGTGAAGAAACTCACGTTTCTATCAGACCAAAGTTTGGCTAATTTGAAAGTTGGTTATGGTAGGTTGGTTTGTTTGTTTGTATTTGATCCAGACCGGTCGATCGGATTAACAAACCCACGAATCCAACGACTGCCCCAAGCCTTTGTAACATGGCATGACCTACAGTGAAGAGGCATTATTGAATTGGGGCCTAACGTAAGCAAGAGTACTAAATAAAATATCGGTTTCAGAATGCAGTTAAAGAAAACTGTGACAGAGCGGGTCTACTTTCAATTAGTTAGCCGAAGAAATCTCCCTTGGTTCACACACGATGGAAAAGATTCCAATAAAGTAGGCTATCTTCTGCCCAAACTTTGAACCTTTCTCTTTCCGCAATTTTTGCAATGGCCGAAAACATGTTTTTCAAGGAGGAAACTTGGATCAAAAGACACTCGATTCTGTTTGGGAAATTTCTCCCAACTTTCTCTCTCAAACGTTTTACTTGCAAGTGACAACTCTGCACCCCTTTACTGCTAAATTGCCCCGTGATGAGCTTACACAATCCAGCACAAACTTGGGTTGATGTACTAAATTTGGGAGTCTTTACAGAGATGAGCGTTGATGTCATTAGCGAATACAGGCAAACGGGATCAGTGGAAAAACAAAGCTCCGTTAGTGTTAGCTGCACAACCACTATAATCCCAATTGATGAGTCTATATTGGAATTTTCTTCCTCCAAGTATTCGAACAAAAACTGAGAATATATGCGAATAACTGTGTTCTATTTACAAATTAACGGAGACATTAATTCCAATGCCAAAACTTGGAAAACTACTACCTTACCGCCTTTACCACTTCCCCTACTGATCCGTGGTCGGGTGAACTACATATCTAACCTAGCTATGCAATAACATGCTGTGATCCCTTAAACATCAGCTTTCCACATGCTATTGCCCACGATGTTGTCACGAGATCTATCCGGTGCAGTGGATTTGGCACGATATGCTGCGGCAGCAGCCACAGGAGGTTTTACCCTCTGAGTTTGAGGAAGCTCGCAGGTTTCACTCATTGAAGCAAATCTCAATTCTGCAGGGGGAATAAAACAATCCATGGACAAGCCTGGCACATTGAACGCTACTTCTTCAATTGCCCATGCTTCTTCCATTCGTGTCCTGGTATGGCTCATTGCTGTATCGCCAAATCGGAAAAGGGTAACAACTGAACGACCAGAATGGGCAATCATGATACCATCCACAGGCCTATAATCATCAAGGAATGAATTGATTGTGGTTTCCCAATAGACAGCATCACCACCATTATTTTGGATACGAGTCAAATGAGAGTCCTCTATGTGAACCAGGAGCCCAGTTTTCTGACTGAAGTAGCCAAATAAGACGTGCCTTATGATCTCAGCTGGTCCTTCACTCCTGGCCTTCAGAGTAACAGGATCTGCACATATCTTCAGAATAAAACAATCATCACCGTTGATTTTCTTCTCCCCAATACATCTTGCATTGGTAAACATACTTGCAGTTGTTTTTGGGTCAAGACCCTGCAAAGTACATGGAAGTTGAACAATATTAAACAATAAGATCACATACTTTCAACTGTTATTATGGTTGAACAAAAGAAAAGGCAGAATCACCTGAAGTGCACGGCGCAATGGTCTAACAGGGCCTTTTGCAGCATGTGCACCAAGCCAAGGTGTGTGCCTCCACACAAGTTTCCCGTTGCAGCCAGCATGAACCTTACTGCCACCAAGTGCAAGCTCCACGTACCACATGTCTGGATTCATTTGCCACAGAACAAACCCACCAGATTCTGCAGCCTTTGAAGAATTCCGGTTCCTGGTGACCTTGTTCGCTGTCTCAAACTCAGAAGCAATCATCCTCACCTTTCCCATCGCATAAGCATTATGGATGGAATTTTGAATCCTTTGCCCTCCTGAAGCTGCTGTGTACTGCTGCAGTATGTACTGAGCAGATGAGGTTTCCTGCATTCACAGCCCAGAAGCACATCTTAATGGATCAGTATGATTATAATACAGAAAAATGACAGACATACAAACTGAGTTCGTTTCTCTTCTCTATTATTACGACATATTCACAGCTATACTTTCACCGATCACTTTACCCGCTTCATCAGTTCAGTAATTTCTGTTTTCAACTAATTCTACATTACTTTCTTGGTGGGTAACTTACTGAGAACGAAAAAATTAACATCTTTTCTTCTATGATCTACAATGACAAGCTAAGGAGCCGTCGCAATATTGAGGTAGTCCTCAGAACACAAAGCACCAGAAACAGAATACAGACCATACATATGTATCACATGCAAAGGGTAAGATATAAGGCCTCTATTCAAGAAAAGTTGCATTAAAACAAAAAAGAAAAGGAAGGAAAGTGGCTTTGCCAACAAACAAGCATTTGAGCATAAGCAAGCTTGAATTAGGTGAAAATGCTGCAGCACAAAGGGAGAACAATAAAAAGGACACTTACAATAGGCGTATCTTTTATGCTAAGGTGAGGCAAGGGCTCCGCAGTGCTAACGTGCACAGGAGCAAGCGGTGCACCAAGCACACCAAGCAACAATCTCAGATCGGACCTCTTACAACCATTTGACGCCACGACAGACGGTGTTCTTGACAGCGGAGCTTTCATCCACTGGCCCCACCTCCCTTCCATTCTAGAATCTCCAGCGTCGTCTTGATCCGGTCCTTCCTTTAACGGTGATAAAGCTTCAGCTGGTCTCAAGCTCCCCGATCGGGCTATAATCAACGGCTCCGGATGCGCGACGTGGTGTCCATGTCCGCGGCCTTTTCTTCGTCGTAGTAAGCTGGACATTGGTGAGGCACTCCTAGCCGGACTTTTGGCCCTGGTTCTTGACGGTGATAAACCCCTAACTACCTCTTCTTTCAAAGCAGAAAAGAAGCCTTGTTTCCTCTCCATTTCACGATTCTGCCACTGAGGAGCAATAACCGAAAGGCTGTGTGCTCAAGAAGAACAGAGCAAAATGCAAACAGAGAGAGGAAGAGAGAGAGAGAGCAGGAATGGTGTTTGTTAAAGCTTAACGATAAAATAGAAAAAGAAGGGAAAAAAATAGTTATTTGTATAATATAATTGCCGGGAGACACGAAAAACTGTAAGCTTGGAGCGTGGTTATTGTTTTATATAATATAATATAATATTTGGGAGCTTTTTAGGACTGCAGCAAAAGGACGAGCCCCAGCGGGCTACTCTTTGCCCACTCCACGGCAGATGAAACGGTTCGGATCGCCGGTCAGAATAATAATAATACCAAAATATGAATACTAGTAGTAAATAAATAATGCTTCTGTTTCAGTTAGAATCTAGTCATTATCAGAGTATAATAATCAGTAATCAGCATGCCAAGCACGCCAGCCCCTGTGCTGTATCCCCCCCCCCCCCCCCCTTTTCCTTTCGTGATTATGAAAATTTTGGTGTATAACTCAAGCCAAAATTTTTAATAAGTTTAATTGTTATTTACAGCTATGCGAAGAGGCAGCCCTCGCCCACCAAATATAGCTCTATATTTTTTGTGGGCATCCAAAATAAGAATTTCATCTCATGTGGTGAGATATATTATATTATCGTGTGCATGGTGCCAAATGTTTGATCAGAAAGCATGGACAGGATTCTTCATTTAATGTCTGATTCAAACATCGTCTGCATTAGAGGCACAGAGATACTGATCTAAAATCAACCTCGGTGATTTTAACCGTAGGGTCCAGCAAGGACTTTCGACGTAGGTACCAGAATAGTTAACCCTTTGCCACAATCCTTGTATTTTTAACCTTCGAACATCTCGAAACTCGACAATACGGCAGAAAAGAAAATCTGTGGATGGGAAATATGAGCCAGGATAAATGAGATTATTATTTATACATTTCAGTAAGGAGTTGATCGTAATTGCCATGAACAGTGTCATAAATGGTTATAAAAATCGAATGGCATTGCAGAGGGAAGAACACAAGGAACCTTCTTCGGGCTTTGCTTGCCTTAAAACTAAGATAAAGGCTTTTTAACTGTTGAGCAACTGACTTTGAAGCCGCAACCATTTTCCTCCATTTAGCGCATAAGGCGACTGCTGAATCAGCATCGGCAATCACGGCACATGTGGTGGGCTACATTTTCCACAAACATTATTTTTTGTACAGAGAAGAGTACCATAAATAAAGAAATTGCTATACATGGTCGTATGTAATTTCTAAAGGCCTTATTTCTTTTTCAAAAATAAAAAGAGCCATGGAGACATTATTGACAGAGACAGGCCATAAAACTTTTAGAAGAATACATGCCACTGTTTGAACATTCCAAGGTAAGGTCTTCCAATCAATTGCGTACCGCCCATATGATTACTTGATTAAAAAGAAGCCCTCTTGTTCATGGGTGTCGACATATGGGTGAAATCATGCTCATCATTAAACCACCCATTTTTTGTTGTTACACGCTTAATAGGTGAATCAATTTACTCCCCAGAAAACACAGTGATGCAACACATCCTGTCAAGCAAATTATTAAGCTAATCTTAACTTGAGATCGACTGGGGTCTATACGTAGGCATGTTACGCTTAAGGAGAAGTGTCATAATAGCTGGATAGGTTTTAGGTATTCCACCGGAGACTAGAAGCGGCTAACGGTAACACAAGGCAGATAGCCCAAAAGTCAAAAGACAAAAAAGTTTATAAATTCAAAAAGGGTATCAAGTCACATGCAATAAGCTCCACCGGATAAAATTACACCTCGGCTCGAGATCTCACTCACGTAATGTTTCTCTATCCAAATCTTTACGATTTCCTTCCCCTAGAAATGCCAGCGTGATACACTATACCCAATTCTTGATTCAATCCCAGCCATCTGATATGAATTTCTCACCCTGCCATCATTGGTCGGTCATCCATGACTTCGCTGCAACAAGACAAACTAAGGCTTTGAGCTGTTGGGCCGGGCCTATTTCGCCTGTTATCATTGGTGTGCTCGTGGATCCCTTGCCTACTTTTCTCGATTCCTTCTTTTTTTTCCTGCTTTCTTTAATAAAAATCATCCTTCCTGCCAGGATAAAGGACAAGCCTCAGCCGAGCATATGGGATTCCGAGGCTCTCGACTTTCATTAAAGGAAGAGAGACGAGCGATTTTCTGCTAATGCAAACCATCCATCGATCGCTAATACAGTAAATAAATTCCATTCCTATCGAAAGCTATCTGTTTATTGACTAAAACAATCATTGCACTTGTAAGCACTAAGAGGTAAGTTAGTAAACTATAATCATTACCAAACCTTGAAACCGTAAAGCAAACCTTAACATCCAAGTCTAATTTCAATTTTCAACTCTAAAATTCGATTATCATTTACCTTTTTCCACTCATTTAGTGATTTTCAATGGACTTGATATACTGCATATCAATAGGATGATGCTTTAGGCTATGATTTGAAAAGCAGTTTGGTACAAAAACAAATTTCGTTAGGATTCCCATCTAGTCATTTCCTTTAGCTAATTCCTTTCTTGCTCGCATTGACAAGGGAATCGATGGAGACATGGTTAATGAAGACATGATTGGTCTGCTTTCCTGCAATCTTTAAGCTCAAGCAACCTTCCACATCTCTTTTATAATATGTTAATTAAACAATGCACATCTAAAATCATATGCTGACAATAGGTATTAAGTTTGAAAAGGATATTTAAAGGCGTCAACTTGGTGAGGTAAGCTGGTGGGGTATTGATTGGATATAAAATGCCAGTCCAAAACCATGGCTGTCTGCTGTCACTTTTCAGAGTAAAGATGCTGATATCCACCTCCGTTTAACCCAAAATTACTTAACTTGCAAATGTTGGATTCGGTTTCTGCTATCCGGGTTAATGGGTTCAATTTTAGGCTTCGACCCAATTCAAAATCGAACTTTAAATCCAAAAGAGGCAGGCCTAAGATTCCAAGAACGTCTTCACCATCATGGAAATGGTTCAATATTGCCCTTTGTTTTGGGACCAGGGCAATATTGTATGATTATTTTTTCTGGAACTAATCTTGATATATATGGATGAATATGTGTTCTCTTTTTGGTTGGAAAAATCTTGGTTGCCAAAGTCATGAAAACCAGGGAGGGAAGATGTGACGAGACATATGACGAGGGAGGAACCCAGAATTAGAAGGATCTAGTAAGAAGAGGATCGGCGGCAATGATTTCGTCCGGGGGTGGGTCATTGGATTAACATGGGAATGGGAAATTAATAAACAATCCCGCCAGAGAACGACAACCAGTCAACTGTCCTTTGAGCTTTTACAGCTACACTTTCATGTCTTTTTATCAGCTCCCATATTCTCTCCTTAATTGCTTTCAATGGTTTCATCAATTTCTTAATTTTATTTCATATACGATATATTAGTAAATCATTTATTATTAATAATTGTCTGATTCCACAAAATGCTCTGGAATGAAGATTAAAGTTAATTAACTTCTTTGTTTCATGTAAAATAAATAAAATATAACTTATATTTAATTTTAAACATTTTATCTAATTTATTTTTCATCCTATATGAATTTATTAATCATGATCATAATTAATTACTATAATTCAAATTTTCAATCCAATAATTAAACATTAATATTTTCTTAAAACTCATTTATATTTTTAAGAATCATGTAAAATATTTACAAATAAATCTATCTTTTACATAAATACTTTTATTATAAATAATTTTTACATACAAAAATAAATAAATAAATAAATAATTTTTAAATATGATGATCTGTTAAATAGATATTTAAAAGATTACAAATAGAAGAAAAGTATACATACAACGTATGGTTGCACCACCTAAGAAACTAAGGGTACTAGTGTCATGTTGGTACCGCTACATTAACCCTAAATATCCAAATAAAAAATATAAAATGATTTACAATTTAAAATAATATTATAATTATGATTTATTAATGTTAAAATCAATGTCAAATATCCGCTGTTTAATAATTTTAACTATTTTTTATATATTAATTAATTAATATAAATATATAAAATTAATAGATGTATAATGTTTAATAAACAGTAATACATATTATTATATTCTTAATAAATATATAATTTTAATGGTAAATGAAGAACTTTTTTGCTTCATTTTAAAACTAAATATTAATAATATAATTAATCAATGAATATTAATTTTATAAATTTGAATTAAAATTATATAATAAAATTTAATTAAGATAAAGTTATAAATAATTGTTGATATTTAAGACTTGATATAATATCAAATAGTAAAATAAAAAGAATTAACATATTTTATTAAAATTTTAGAAGAAGAAGAAAATAAGATGTGATTATTTGGTAGCTCTTTTATTCGAGTGAAAGGTGAAGGGAAAATGGATTCAGGCGGAAGGTTTTTGTTTTTTTTTCTTTCACAAATTGATTAGTATGTGATTAAATTTTGAAAAGAAAAAAGAGAATAAATTTGAAAAAGTTAGAAAGAAGAAAACCAGTCATGTTCATGGCCATCCTCTGTTTCCTTTTCAGAAAAATAATATGAAAGAGGAAATAGAAAACGAAGGAGCGAACCAAATTAATTTTGAGTTGTCAGAGTTCACATGGGATCGGATTTAATTGTAAACGACAACGAACGAGAGAACAAAGCATGAGTTTTTGGGGTAGGTTTCTTTCTTTTGCAAAGAAGCCGCTGCAGACGATTAATAATATCCATGGAGGAAGACGACCCCAACAGCTCACGTGACACGTCACGGGTTATGCGCTTTTATTATAATTATTAAATTACAGTTTTAAAAAAATTGATCGAATGTGATGTATATGGGCATGTCTAGAGAATGCCACGTCGGCCAGAGGTGGGCCTCCACGTAATAACCTTGAGGGCTTTTGCTTTGCTTAATTAATAGCTAGTAACTACAACTGGAATCGAGTAAACGGCATCGTTTTTTTCTTATATTAAGAAACAAGAAAAGGGCACTTTATGCAATAAAGAATATCAGAGAGTAAAATGCACTTTCATCGATCAAAACCACATGACAGTCTGTAATTTAATTTTTCCCAAATATTTATTTATTTAGTTGTTTTGTATGGGGTAGGGATTTCACCTAACCTCTTTTCTACTATAAATACCCCTTCCACCACCTTCATCCCATCTTCACCATTGTAGCTTATTATTATTGTTTTGCTTTGAATCCGCAAATCTGCGAATCCTTGATCATCATCAACTACAAAAATGAAGAAACTTGTCGCAGCTCTCTTGTTGGTTTGCCTTGTCCTTGCTTCTGCTTTGTTTGAGGTGACCGTGGCTGCTTCAGGTACCTTTTTATGAACTACAACTCTTCTTTCTTTCTGGGTGTTATTTTGTATGAATTTTTGTATTATTGTTGCGGGGGATGCAGGGTTTTGTGACTCGAAATGCGGGAAGAGGTGTGAGAAAGCAGGAGTGAAGGACAGGTGCCTGAAATACTGCGGAATATGCTGTGAGAAATGCAAGTGCGTTCCGTCAGGAACTTATGGGAACAAGCACGAGTGCGCTTGTTACAGGGACATGAAGAACTCCAAGGGCAAACCCAAGTGCCCTTAACTGAATTAATCAATAAATATCATACGCATGCATGCTTGATTTCATCCTGCATATGGAACGGAGACATATGTGCATGGGTTGATTATGTTATGTCGAATAATCGCCCTGTAAATTAATGGACACATAAAAAATCATACTATATGTTTGTTTATTATAATCAATAAATTATTGGATTCTACTAGTGTTGGCAGTCTGCGGTGGTTAAAATAATAATGGATCTATTCAAGTATTTGTTCTATTTTTCTTGGATGTTATTTGCTGGGCCAAGATGGATTCTTTTAATATGAATTGGGGCAAATTTGAGATCCATAATCGCGCATGGCTCAAAGGTGATACCGTCTAAATAGTGGGTTGTACTTATTACTATCCAATGGTTAACATGTATTTCCCAAAAAATAAAATAAATCATTTAATTACTATTACATGAATTTTAATGTAATTGTATCTAAAAATATTAAATCTGTCGAATGAATTATATGATTTTGGTCGAGTATTGCAGTTATATTATATGAATTTGATATCATTTGAATTGGTTAATATATGAGAAAGGGCAGATGGTATGGTGGGTCGAGAAAAAGGGTAGACTTTGTGAGAAGTTGGGTTGACTGATATTAACGAGGCAGATTCATCTAACCATTACGAGCCGACTGTTTTCATTCGACAGCCATCTGATTCCAGCCACGTGATTTCCAATTCCTGTTGCCTTCTTCGTGTGGCCATTGCCCGCTCTACCCGATGAATTAAACTTTAAAATCTCTGTGGGCATCCTTATCTAAACGACACCGTTAAATCACTGAAAAGGGAAGAAGAAAAAAATGCATGGCATTCAGATAGAGTTGTTAACGAAGAAATACAAATAGACGCTTCTTGGAGTTGCAGGTGGAGGATTCTAGATCCATAAATTTAGGTGTGGAAATGTTATCAGGAAAGTCATTGAATAATGCAAGCCATAATGAATGAATTCTCCTAAAGACGAACAGGGTAAGCAGGATTCAAACAGGTACATAGTATCATGCCCCCACCCCACCCCTGATTTTCTTCTGATTTTGTAGGTGGAATATCACTTTCTCAATTTTGACAAATTCAGAGAATTAGGGTTTTCCAGTGTTACATAATAATGGACTTTTACACCTCTACTCTGAATAGCTATGCTGTACGGGATCGGGGCGGTGGAGTGTTGCCTCAGAAAGTTTAGTCATTGTACGTACGAGGTCATGAAATTTGGTACTGAAAGTTTTTCGCCTGTTTATTTATTGACCATTCTAAGAATGAAAATTCGACATACCATTGAGTTGTTCAGGATCAGTTGATCTTCATTTTGATTCTGATGTTTGGTTGTAATGGTTTGTATCATACATGCATATTGCCTGTGTTTGAATGGAACAGTTAAGCCCATTTTGCCATTGATTCGGTGGGGAATAAAACTGAGGTTTTATTGCAAAATATTGTGGTCGTATGGAGCTTGAACAATAATCATTCAATGAAGAAAGAGAATCATTTTGCTGTTTCTGTGGGTACACCGTTTCATCATTATGCCTATGAATTACGATTACACTAATTTTTCTTTCTATTTCCTATTCATTTTACAACAGGAGGACCAACATACATATCTTCGTCTCAAAATTTATCAGTCGATAAACTTAATTAGTTTATAAGCGCATGATATTATCATCCAGCCGTAGCGGAAAATGATAGAATTACAAAGGCTGGAGTTCTTGCTCGGGAACAATGCCACCAACAGGCTCATATGTACCTAGTGCTCGTTGTCTATGCCTCCAAACCAACCATATACCGATACTCAAGAAACCACCAAAAGCAGCAGTCACAACTCCAGCACTCACTGCCAACAAGTGTTTATGCCACCATGTCCTGGGATAAGCAGCTAAACATTAGTATGGCAAAGTATGGTATCTAAATAGACCCAAAAGGGAATCGCCATCCTAAAATTGAACACCGCCGGCCAACGAAGACAATGATGAAGATCAATTATCACAACAAAGGAATGAAAAATAAGATGACATTCTGAACAACCATGCAGAGTATGTTGGACCGAAAGTCCTTGTTTCTCGAGAAAGACATTCACTAATGTTGTAAATATAATCATAATAATAGTTAGCAAGACAACATACTGCTTTCTCGGGGGCTCAATCTTCCATTCAAGCAACTGATAGCTACCAAATCTCTCAGGAAACTGCAGACGGTGATCCCTCAACTGCAAAATTATGTTCTGGGAAAATAGATAAGCAAACAAGCATTAGTTTCAATCCTTCGTCTACATATGGGAAAGAATCAAACTGGATAGACTATTGCTATTGCCTCGAAATGGAATGATTACCATTGCTGTGGCGTTAGATATGTAATCAGCGGATTCTGCAGGGAAGATGCCCCATCTAACATGGTAATTATTTCCTTCTGAGGTGAAATTCAACATATGAACCTGAGAATCACAATTTAACTTGAGAGTTGGATCAAATAATTTCTTTTCCAGGACTCATCGCCAAGAGAGCATATGGTTAGAACTGGTTATTACATAGGCCAAATTACCACTTAATAGTAGGATTATCAACCTCTTGAGTAATAAGGTTTGAGACAAAATAACATCATGCCATAATGTCATAATAGTTCACATACTTGTAAATTTTCAACTTGCAACTCATGCGCAATGAGTTCTGCTACTTCTGTTAAGTTAGGCTTCTTGTCAGAGTTGTTGACGTTTATCAACATATCAAATGTTATAACTCCAATGTGAAATTCACCTGATAATGCAGGGAGGGAATATCATCAGAGGTTCGATAGTATAAGCTGAAGGAACTATATAACAAACATGTTAACAACACGTTCAACTCAAATCAACTTAGCATCATATGAGAGAAATGCATGTTAACGTTGCAATACGATACAATAACCAGCAGAAGTCGTAAAATTTTACGCAAGCAAAATTCTGGAAAATGAAAAACATCATGGCCTCCCCTAGCAGTTTCGGAAGTACAGAAGGGAAGATCAACAGACACAAAGATGGTTCTGGAAAAAGTCTTGGATCATGGCCAACAGATGCCAGAACTTGTTATCAACAGATCATATGCAAGTCTTAGAGGGAAAGGAAAGTCTACAGGTATATTCAAAAACTTGAATCCTCAAAGAGCACAGAACGAAAGAACAGTTTAATATTGTCAATTCACAGAATATTACAACAGATGCATGCTCAAGCAGAACAGTAGTTGATAAAATATAACATCATGAACATCAAATTTTGTAAGAAGAACAAGAGAAGACATGAAATGAACATAACTGGCAATCTCAGTTGAGAAATATTTAGGCTTTATAGAGTGAGCACAGAAAAAAGGCCACAGACATAATTAAAACCCATTCTACCTGAAATAAAATCAGGAGGCAATGCGCTTGGGGCTTGCGTAGGGGGCATGCCTTCACTTTTATTACCACTAGGGATAACTGCAGGGGTAGAAGCAGAATCGCCAGTGACTTGCAGCCTCTTCCATAGTTCAGAGCAATTAGTTTTCCAAAAACCAATCCTATCATTCTCCCGATCATAAGTTACAAGTGTATTTCGCACCACAATTCCTGTCAAAGTAAGAGGCATCTGGGGTCAGAGGCACAGAGAGTTTAGGGTACGCTAAATCACAACTTTAGAACATGTAAGTAGAATTTGGATTTTGAATATGGAATTCAACTAAGTGTTGCAGTTCGTGGAGATGGAGAATTGGTATACAGTAAATGATCTATACCTCCTAAAAGAGTAGTTGGATCCTTCCCGTTCTGGAAAATGCCCAAGCAATATGCACCACTAACCTTTGTGTGCTTTAAAACATGACACGCAAAAGAAATGAGAAGAGACATCAATAAACAGCGAAAGAGTACATGTTAGATAGTAAATAAAGGACAATAAGTTGAAATGACAATATATGATCCCCGCTTGCCACCAGTGAGACATAAGGTGCCAAAAGTTATCGTAAGAACTATAACTAGTCAAAATACCCGGAAAAGATAATTCTCTGGAGCTAGATACAGCTTTTGACCGTTGCTGAATACCATATCAACCTCTGGGAAAATTTTTGATAATTGAGAAACATCCCTGATGAATATCCAAAGGAAAAGAGAAGACCAGAAATCAAACCTATAATCCAAGGAGAATATTAGACCTACAACGCTAAATACCAAAAAAAGCGTTTTTATTGTCAGCAATACCTTCCAGTACCAGAAAAGCAAATATCATTGTAAGTTGGATCAGGGCCATGGATCTGTTTGAGAAATTTGATTTCCTTCATGATCTGCATTGAGCACAAGAACCACAAATTAGTAAGACTGCATTCTTGACTTTTAAACTGGATAAAGTAAGATGATTAGAATGAGAGCTAAATATCTTACTGCATTCTTAAATGCAATAAAAGCTTCTTCCGGAAGATATGCGTATGTGGTTCCACTGTCCAAAACTGTTCCGTGCTTTCCATCAAAGACTCTGGGGTTTAACTTCAACCGTTTCCCGGCAACATGTAATTCCTTCAGTTCAATATTGTAATAAGGACTGTTGCAACCCAAAAACTATAGTAAATGTGTGAGATGCACTAAAATTGATGCCTACATAAAAATTGATCGAATCACCGTCATGTTAATAAAGCATCATACCTGCGATAGGGATCCGAATGAGTGAAAACCATATCAGTGGGTGGAGAAATACTACCAAGAACCATAGCACCGCCACCAACATCCATTCCACCATAACATAAAGAAAAGGAATCACCAACAACCTCCTTTTCAACAAGCTGGTCAACAACACTAAGTCGACCACGGCCCAAACCCATTATTCCATCAGCTCGTTGATTATAGAGGTCGCCAGTTTCCACAGTTTCACAGCCAAAAACAGCACGTTGAGGTGTGAGCTCACTCTCATTTCCAAAAGAAATTAAATCCTCAGCAAGCACGCCACTACTAGAACTCATCTCTGCATAACGTCTCTCGTAAGTGCACTGCTTTCCTTTGTCATCACAGTTACAACTAGGGCTACATTTTATTGGTTTGTAAGTGCTAGATGAATCCGGTTGGAACCTTGGATCCTAGACGAACAAAACAAATATCAACTCTTTAACAACTGACACAACGGTGATATACCACCATGCATCAAACAGATTTAGGTCATCCGCAAGAATTCAACTTCGATTGAATTCTTGCAAAATCATACAAATTGTCGCAAAATTTCATTTCTTTCAAAATGCTATGTTTTTCCGAGTGACCTTCCAAACATTAGTAGAAAATAGCAGAAAGCAGTTTCAGAATTCATCGGATACAAACTCACTTATTGTAATTAGATAATTATATGTCAATCCAAAATTAAAAAAACAGAAGATAGAGAAGAACTCTCCCGAAGTCAGTAAAACACAGTCCTCGTATTTGACAGCATCAGTAGATTCACAAGAGACAGGACACAAACCTGATGCTTGCCGCACTTTTCGCACGAAGAACACGGAACATACGTCACAGTACTTCCAGTGTCGACTATAAGAGCGAATTCTTGAGGTGGAGTACCGATATATAGTCGCGTTGTATAATAACTGAAAAAAAAACCCGACAGCAATAACAATTACAAAAGGAATGAATAAGAGGCACAATTTGTTCGGGAAGAAAAAGGAAAAAAGTATAGTAAATGAGATGAGATAATCACCCGTTGGAGAGGAGATCGTCGTAGAGGCGCATATGGGCGTTAGGGAGGTCGGAATTCTGGAGCTGACGGCGGTGGTAATCACCGGTGCGATGAGTGGAAATGTTAGGAGTTGAGAGATGGAGGGGAATTATCGTTGGGCGACGATTGTGATTGATAAAATCGGAAGCTGATAGAACGAGGAAAGCATGGAAGATAGATAGAATTATAGGATAAGGGAGGAGGATAAGAGAGGGGGAGGAGGAAGGCATGGCGGAGATGTGGAGGGTCAACGGAGGATGAAGAGTTGTGAGTTAAGAAAAGGAAAAAGCAGCGAAGAAACAAGAAAACTATAAAAAAAATGTAAATTTAATTATTGAAGTAATTAGTTGGTGGATTAGGAACCAATCATAAAGGACCACATTGCGTCTTGGCTGACCTCAGCTTTCTTCAAATTTCACATTTTCAATTTAAAATAAATTTATATTATTTTTCAAAACAACTGCAAATTCTTCATGCATATCGGGGTTTGGTTTTATATGTACGTGTTCCGATCAAAGTGTCCTTTTAATATGTTGCTAAAAAGGAAGAGGATTCATTATTGTTCAGCACTGCATTACCCTTCTTTCTAGCGCAAGGAAAGGGAATGTCTCACTTGTATGAGAAGCTTCTCCTTCCACCCACATGGATCCCAAGTTTTCTCAGCATCTCCCCCCCTTGCCTATCAACTTCTGTCCATTTTTGTCTACATCTAACTGCTTTATATATACTCCCCTTTGTAGAGAACACAGCTCAAACCCAAGCCTTGGGTTTCTGAACAAAATCATTCAAACTTGATCCAAACAACCATACACTTCGTATTACCTTCTAGCATAAACATTCCCCGGAAAATCCCATTTGGATGAAATGGCACGCACAAGGAGGGGGCAAAAAGTTGGTTTCCATTGACTTGTAGATTAGCCATAAATATATATATCTTCTCTACTCTCATGGTTGCAATGCTAAATCTTTCCAAATACCCAAAACTATCCAAGCAATAAAAGCTACAATACAGCGACAATACTTTGAGAAGTTTAAACAATACAATGACAACAGTTGATATCGCTCACCAACAACATAAATTGGCAACAACAAAATACCAAAAAGAATCATCAAACTGTGCATGAAAAGCTCTTCCTCAGGACAATGTACACGTCTACATTGAGAGCAACCCTTCTTTGTGAAGCCAAGCAAGAACCTTTTTCCCGTAAATGTTGTTGCGCATTTCTGGAATGTTTGGGCCTATCCGCTCTAGCAAAGCACTCATCAGTGTTCCCTGCTTCTGCAATAAAACAAACTGGTTTAGACCATGTTCATCCATTAAATATATGGGTTCAGACTGAATTGATAAAATGGTTTCTTTTCATATATTTTTATATCCAATCAACCAACCTTGGATACTTTTAGTGCCGACTGGATAACAAAATTTCCAAAAGGATCCCTTAGCAGCATTGAAAAAAATATTCTACTACTAAGCAACTCGAGAATTATTTGAGTATACTGCTTCTCTCCAGACTCTACCAAGCACTTTTCCACTACGTTACTGCCATACTTATTGCGGGCAAGAGCTACAAAATAGCCGCTAAGTTGGGTGACAAGATTTTCCGTGATACGTGGGATCCCCAATCCTAATATATGCTGTACAACATAGTTGCTGGAGAAAAGGAAAAGAAATATTCAGCGAAACATGATTAGCTTGATGGATGAATGAACGTTTACGAAAAACATGGATTGGGGTTTTCGCTAAACAAACCCATATTTGTCCTGTGAAAGATGTAGAGCCAGCTGTGTAATGTTGGCCACCAAACGATTTCTTGGTTCTCCTGTGGAGAGATCAACACAGTGCTGAAGAACGCAACACCCACTTTTATCTGTTGCAATATCGTAGCAATTATCTGCCACCACGTTCAGAAGATACTGCCATAGACAATTCACCGCAGCAACTTCATCAAGCTATGGCTTTAGAGTAATATTTCCAATAACATGGAGCAAAACCGAGAACTGAATGAAAACACTTTGAAGCTATTGTATGATAAAAAAAATCTGCCCTATATTATAAAACAAAATCCAAGACCATTGTATAGAAAACGTGTAGTTGTAACAAAACCAAGCAACATTTAGAAACGATGGACAGGGTTGGGTGAGAACAGATAAACATCTATAAATCAGAAGTTAAAAGGATGAACTCAGGCAGATCACCAACTAAGGCTAAGGTTGTGTTCCTCTTCCTGAAATGTTCTGATATATCAGAATGGCCCGCGTCATGTATTTAACAAGACAACTGCAAAGACATAAAATTTTTCGTTTCTGATGGAAATCAAGCTTCTACAAACTAACTTATCTTGATATGATTTAGAATGGTATACATTCTTGTTTCAGTTCCCATCATTCAATCATCACAAGAGTGATACATGTTTCATTCTGTGCTCGCAAATTTTTGACACATTTAAAAAACGAAAGTTCTTTATCGTGCAATCGGTTTCGCTCAGTCTAGGGATCTGGTTAAAATGCGTATGCAAAAAAGAGAGGATGAATATATGTATTATGTAAATACTAAAGTTTAGGCATGAACCATCAATATCATACCCCCAATTGCATGTCACTAATAGATGAAAAGGTCAGAAGAAGATGAATATAATTTATGAAGTAAATAAATACGCAAACACAATGTCAAAAGTTAAAGAACAGAACATAAAACAAGGACAGCTTCACTTATAATAGATAATTGAAGATCACCTTATTATCTTCAGGTAAGAAATGGTCTAAGCAATACTTGATGACATGATGGCCGTTCGTGTCCTTAGCTAAATCCATTGCACCTGAGCTTAGAGCAGACATAACAATATTGATTTGCTGTCTATAGGTATAAGAGACCTGACTGGAGGCAATACCTTCCAACAATTTTTGTACAGCACGACTACTGTTGAACAACAAATAAGCAAACAAATCAATCGAACAGTAAATGAGTGAAACATAAAGCAAAAGCAAATAAATTGAATATAATAAATATGTATGGTGTACATACCCATGCATGTTAAGACAAATCTTAACAAGTTGCTTATCAGTTTTAGTCACAGCTACCAGAATCCTAGTCCTCTGTTCCTCAGTGCAAAACTCGATAAGTTTTTGTACGACATAATTCCCAGATGGGTGTGGCATCAATTCACCTATAGAATCAATGATCTCCAAAAGTACCAAGTCAATCTCTTCGTGTGTTACATTATCAAGAGCCTTTTGCACCAATCTACAACCATGTTGATCCTTAGACAACCTGACAATTCTACCCATTAAATACTTCAAAGGCAAAGGAACGATATACTCCATACCAGAACCACTACCACCACTCATATTATACTCCACAGATGATGGTGTGCAATTATTATTACTCAAAGAAGGCTCTTGCTGTAACCAATAAGGCTTCCTGTTATACAAACGAGGACTAAGATAATCTTGGGTTGCTTTTGACACCAAGCCATTGGAAAATGCTATTCCTGTATCACCCCCCAAAACTCTATTGACGTTCGGTTGAACAACTGAATAAGATGGAAAATTATCCCAGATATCAGTGCTACTAAAGCCATAATCATGTAATCCAACAGGAACAAAGGAATTTACACCGTTATTGTTAAAAGGATTCTGTCCTATAAAATCTTGATTTTGAAAAGCCTGGTTACCCACAAACACACGATCTAAAACTGACCCAACAAAAGCATCACCACCGGCACCATTAAAACCTTGGCCAATGTGTTGAGAAACGTTAAGACGAGAGAATAAAGATTCAATGGAGTCATCATAACTATGAGGGTTTTGTGGGGTGTAATTTTGAGATAAAACATGGCGTTGATTAAGGTGGCAGGGAGACGACGATGATATGTTAGTCGGATGACAAATATGCGAATCCAGGGGTGTGGTTCCGGTGGGGAAAGATGAGTGTTGGTTTTCTTGCTGAGCCATAGCTGAAAAGAAAAAGAAGAAGAAAAAGGAAAAAGAGTTTAGAGAAAGGTTTTTGTATTAGAAAAGGGTTTTAATTAGTTGGGTGAGAGAAGAGATTAGGGAGTTATAAAGTGAGGGAGATATTGTCGTAGTTTATGGTTTATTTTGAGATCATCCTAATTGATTAGGATTACGGGACAATGCCCAGTAATTACTATTTGTATAAAAAAGGAAACCAACTTGACTCGCAGAGGTTGAGTCAGGGATCAAGAGGGAGACTTGCAAAGATATCGAACCCAATAGCCGGGATATACAAGGGAAGCCAAGGACGCTGCTCCCCACTCGCTGGGTGGCGGAGCTCGCAGCTGCTGGGCGATGGCTGAGAACAGAAAACCTTTTGCATGCAGTTTTGGCAACACTTCATGGGAGCGAGTGGTATGTCTGTCACCTACGAAAGTGCCTTTTCCTTTTTAACATTTATATGTATATATAATATAATATAATATAATTTGGACCAATGGAAAAACATATCATGGTATTATTATATTCGTGAAAGTAGGGACCACTTGATCTAGTGGGGCCTTCAACAACTTGACTTCTATTTGCTTTTGACTTTCTATGCGTGTGTTTGTTTTTTTAAGGATCAAATAACAAAATACATTTTTACTGCTTTTTAAATATTTTTTTTTTATATAATTACTTAATTAAATGTTTGTTACAAATAGAAGATGGTTTGAATCATAAAATTAAAGTGTAATATAAATGGAATAAGATGAAGTATGATTTGACATTAAAAAGAGAGTTTAAATTGAAGCTTTGGGGGGTCAGTGTTGGGTGGCAATCAGAAAATGGGAAAAGGATGTCAAAGCAATGCATAAACAGAGAAGGCAGAGTGTATGCCAATTCATTCATCAATAGAGAAGCATAAAAGACAAACATTTGGGTTGGAGAGCGGCAAGCTGTGCCCTCCACGAAATGTAGTCTTTATTTTCAGTTTAAACACATGACTTGTGAAACATTTCTTTATGTGTTTATTTTCTCACATCACATCGAATGATTTGCCAATTGCAAGGATCAACCATGAAATGGGGTTTTTTTTATAAAAAAAAAAAAGAAGAAAGATATTGTACTTTGTATATTTGCCACTTTAAGTGATCACGTAGAAAAGCTTCTTGAATGTATAAATTTTCCTTCAGCTGAATGTTCAGATGACCCACTTAAATGCGGTGACTACCACCCAGCTCTTTAGAATTTCTCAAGTAAATGCTTTTGGCAATCAAAATTCTTCAACCACTTCCCATTTTATTTGTACCATCTCAGAGAAAGAGTATGCACAAGAGCTTTGTGAGTATTCCTTTCAGATAGAAAAACATACCCATCTCTGGGTTTTGTTTATGCAGAGTTCTTACCGCTATTTATTCATTTTATTTGACCTGTAACCATTTGTCCACTTCATCTTAATCATGGTTTTGTAGGAGATCTGCTTACTTTCCGTCTTAGAATTCATGATCAAAAGTTGTTTTAGTGATTTGATTTGCTCCGGAATGAATGCAAGAGGACGTGATTTTTGGTCATCATGAATTTGGTGAAACCGTTAAGAGCTTGATCAGTTTCGGCTTCTCTGCAGCATCAATGACACAGACGATCAAGTTTATAAATCTACAATTTATTTTTCAGTTTGATTTTTAACTTGTTCTTCCTCATTCTGTTTCATTTTGTAAGCTAATGTCTTTTCTTTTTTTTTTGGAACAGATGCAACTCTTCATTCCTGTGCAACATGTTATATATGAATGGTAATTTCATCTTCCAAAGAAATTCTTTCATAAACTTAATCTTACTATGTAGGATTAGGATTATAGATGTATCAATAATGTTTTAAGATACATTGGTTTTTAATAAATGCCACAGTTGAATTGGGTAGCAAAATTTGGGGGCGGTAAAAGAGAGCTTGCGACACGGTCCAACTCTGCTATTGGTTGTACAATTGTGCAGCTGACCTGAGAGCAGTGGCGTTAGTAGAATTGAACTGCCAGACTGAATAAAAACAATGATAAATAATAACCAAAGATGCGAGAAGAAGATGGTATTCTCTATAAAGATAAGTTGGCAAAACTCACTTCATTCTGTTGTATAGATTAGTCTCTGGAACCAAAATACAACGACATTTGGACTATAGCACAATAATTTGAACAGTAAAGACAAAGAATGTCAAAAGTCTCGTATATCTTGATGAACTAAGGAGGCCACTAACCTCATATTACAACGCTAGGCTTTTCTTATCCCTTTAGGCAAAAAGATGCTGCCATCTGCCGGCCAAACCAGTGGATTTATACATTACGCCCCATTTAATCAATAATAAAACATGCATATATATATAGCTCCTCTAAGGATGAAGTAATAAAATTTTTAACTCACTTTGTGTATGGGCCAGGGTTAGGGATGACGACAATGAAAGAATGTTGGTACTGTTGAAAGGGTCTCGACTGCTGTCATGCTACATAGAAGTCTCCCGCGGACATAGTTGTTATTCCAATATACCGAAATTCCTTGAACCAGTTCAATTTCCGGTGAAAGCATTCCTCTTGGACAGTTCTAAGCTCAGAGAAGTTGAAGAAACAGAGCCACCGCGTGAAACAAGATAAATGATAAATGCTATATATGCAACTGTGCCAGTACAGGCAAGAAAACCAAACAGCAACCCTTTTACTTCAGAAACGAAAAAGTCTACCAACAGATATCCATTTATCAGTATAACCAGGATAGCCACAGTCCACGCCAGCCTCTACAAAACAATGAATAAAATATCAAAAAAGAATCAAAACCAACAAAACTATACTCACATGATTTAACTGTTACATGATATAGTATCTCCATCTCAAATAATTCTTCAGGTTACCAGCAGGCTATACATGCGAGATGTAACTCCTAACTACATGAATAGTAACAGAATGAAGTGCACTGGACCACCCTTTTGCTTAGCACGAGAATATGCATGAATAAGCTGTATACAACATGAAAGAAGCTGAAATTTCATCTCAAAGCATTGGAGAAGACCTCTAAACAACAAGCTGCTAAGCATTATCATTCAAAAAGTTGGTTCCATCAGTTGACATGCACTACTCCAGCTTCTTCAGCTAAAACGAATGAGTTGGGAAGTTCTCCCACAAATTAAAGGGGAGGGAAGGGGGGGCTAACTCCTTGTACAGTCATTTTCTGTAAGAACAGCTCCATCCTAGTTTCCTTGAAGACTCAAAACTTCTGTTCACATCATTGGCCTAAATCCATGTTTGAAATATAAAGGAATGTAGACATCATTTAAGGTTACAAGAAAAATTCTGAAAAACATCCTATACCATTTCAGAAGATAAGGATGTCTATCTCTCTACACAGGCTTGGTCTAATCACAGTTACAGTCTTGTAACCTTAGAGGCTAGTGAACATGCTATCAAGCTTATCCTTTACATAATTAACCTCACTCTATTTGGGAAAAAAAATTCAACAGATTCAACGGCTTCCTCCAAAACATTTATGTCAATATCACTAATTGTTGCACATGCATTAAACAAGTGCCAAGTTATATCTTATCATCTAGAAGTTGGCAGAAAGAAAAATTCATTAGTTAACATTTGACTGGATGACATCTTAAATACCATTCTTCATCTGCTTCCGATAGCAGGCCTAGTAGTCACTAAAAGATCAAAGCACAAGAGATCACTAGTGTTGGTACCTATTTAAAGGATATCAAACACATGGAATAAGAATCTTTGCAACATACCAAACCAGTTAATAAACTTTTCACCATATTTTGTTTGTCTTTCATTTTCGGATTTTTACTTTGTTACATGGGTGTGCCTTGATAAAACAAGACAGATAAACTAATCAGGTGGCTGCAGTTCGTATAGTATAAGGTAATCCAAACAAGTATAAGTGAATAACGTTTATCCATAAGGTAGTTTGTTAGATCTTTTTCAGCTTTTCTGCAACACAGTTTTCCCTAAGTTGTAAAACTTATTAAACACGTCCATATTCTCTTGGAAATGGAGAACTGCATGTGACAATTCATACAAAAGTAGGACCATCAATGTTGAAGCTAGCTTACCTCAAGGATAGGACCAATTCGGAAGGATCCCATAACTTGCTCCTTAGCCACAAGGGTGAGTAGTGGAATAATTGCAAAAGGGATCTGTATGGATTGAAGCACATTTAGCCATTCATTCAAAACATCCAATGAAGCTTCAGATTTATTAAATACAAGGGCTACAATCATAGTAGGCACAATAGCAAAACTTCGAGTGATCAATGCCCTCAACCATTTCTTCAAGCGAAGGTTGAGAAATCCTCCCATGATAAACTGTCCAGCATAGGTACCAGTTATTGTACTACTTTGTCCAGCTGCTAGCAAACCAATACCCCATATATAAAGTATTGGAAATAACCCACTTCCATATTTTTCCTGAAGATATTGTCCCGCATTCACTAATCCTATGTTATTTGCTTGCTTAGTACCATAGAATCCCTTGGCAAACACAGTTGTCACAAACAAATTGATCATGAAGGAAATCAAGAGGGCGGCAGATGATTCGATCAAGTAGTAATTCAATGCTTCTTGGACACGACCTTTCTTTTGAGGATCAATCTTTCTAGATTGCACCAAAGCCGAATGCAAAAACACATTATGAGGCATTATAACACAACCTACAATTCCAACAGCTTGTCGAATTGTTTTTGAACTAAGCCTTGGAATCAAAATACCTAGAACAAGTTGCAGAGTTGATCATGAACTTAGCAGAGCCAATGAATACAATATACATTGATATGTAAAATAACATTATATTGTTAGTCCATTACCTGTTAAAAGTTCTTGTCCACTTGGTTTAGCGTCGCTGAACATCCAAGCAAATGATATAGCCATAGTTGTAATGAGTAGAGCAAAAGCAGCTTCTAATTTTCTCACTCCATAGTTCTCTAAAAATAAAAATAAAAAACTGTCCACATGAATAGAAACAAATACCCCCATCAATGAAATCGGTAATTGAGGAATTAATTTCAGCTAAAATGATAAAAACATTCAATTGAAAACACGAACCAGTCGAGGGCAGTAATGACCACGCCAGCCCAAACAGGCAAAAAGCCATTACTCAATATATGAATGGCAATGGCACTGCCGATCACTTCTTGAATATCAGCACCAATAAGAGCCACCTCAGCCATAAACCATAAAATCAACCTCGCCCAATTCGGATATTCTTCCCTACACAACTCCGCCAAGTGCCTCCCCGTCGCCACGCCAACCCTCGCCGATAACATTTGGATCAGCAAACCCATGACCGTGGCCCACAATAACAACCACAACAACGTGTATCCAGCGATCGCTCCAGCTTGAAGATCTCCTTCTAAATTACCTGGATCTAAAAATGCTATGCTCATTAGAAAACCTGGTCCTGTAAACAACCATAGTTTTTTCCATGAGAACGGTGGCACGTAATCCGTAGATTCGACTGAATCATCCTGACCGTCCACGTCCACAATCGAAATTTTCTCTCGCGCTTCGAAAGCGACTTCTTCGCTATCCAGAGACGGTGCCGGTAATAAACGGCTTGATTCTTCTTTTCTGCCGTCTTCCCCCGTGGAATCATGTTCTTCATACTGGGAGCTCATTATAGTTTATAATAAACAATAATTGTTAAACAAATGGTAAACGAATATTCTCGCTCAGCCGGAATTTTGTTATATTATGGTCGGTGCAGGCGGGGGCTGAAGGAGGAAGACGGTGAAAAGGTTGGCTGACGTTGGATGGAAGGAGGTGCAGGGAGGCCCTCCTTTGTTCCTGGTTGTAGCCCTCAGCTGGCTTGACGATGGGCTGTAAACGAATATTTCCCTTTATTTTTTCATATTATTTTCTAAAATTCCTATTTAAATTAAGTAAATAATCGGATAATACAAATTAATTATTGTATTTATGTTAAAATACAACACTACTATTTAAGTCAAAACTAAATTATAATTCTCAATAATTAAACGTTTTATTAAATATGATATTTATATTCAAGTAATATCATTATTCCTACAAATAATATTTCATGGGTTGATTTTTATAAAATAACATTTTTTGATTAAATTTTTAATTGATGAATAAATAATAATAATAATAATTTATATAATAACAAATAATCTTTGATGATTGTTTATTTTTATTTTTTAAATTTAAGTTTAATTTCAATATTAAAGTAATGATATTTGATTGTTATATTTTATTACTCATCTCTTTTTCCATAAAAATATTTTTTTTATCTTAATAAAATTTATTATATATCGAGATTAATTCAAAATTAAATGTTATTTATGTTAAATGGAAGAAAAATATTGTGATACATAAAAGAATATCAACAAATAATGATTAATAATAGATGCGGTTATAATTTAGTTCAGTATGTGGGTAAAGCATTCCATATTTTTCACCGGTGATTGAGAGCGTTGAAATCCATCTTGCAGACAAACGGGTATGGAAAGGCGATCAACCTCCCGAGCAGCAGACTTGAGATTAGCAGCCAACAGCCCACGTTGTTTGATTTAGGAACAAGGCCCATGATCATGCTGGGTTGAGTGATCCTCCTTGCAGAGCCGTACCAACACACAGGATAAATCACAATAGAACGATAATAATGTTAACGTCTGTAAATCATATCTAATAGATAGAAACGTCAGCTCAAGCGATCAGCATGAATAGATCGCTTATCAGTTATTTTGCAAATCTCATATACAATGGCAATTTAGTACTACAAATGTATGGATAAGTGGAGGATAATAAAACTAACAACACACGGCAACATGGCCGAAAGATACATGATATATACTACTATTCTGAACAATCACCATCTACCACTATTCGCTGAACTCTTTGTCCCAAAAAGGATCGTCATTAGAGTCTTTAATCTTTACTTATCTCGTTGTTTTTATAATTTCAGATCTTAATTAATGATTATGAAAGTTTAAAAATTCATAACAGCTCTCCATGTCTTCGGTAAACAAAGTTGTCACCCGTGATGGGTATCGCTTTGGAGTCGTCTGGTGGCAATAGTGTTCCTCAAGCCTTCTAGAACTCAGGTTCGAACGTTTCATGGTCAACTCCACGTCATTGCTTAGATTATATCACACCCACTTGCGTGTAAAAGAAGGGAAAAAAAAAACTTCCAGAAACCGGAGGAGGCTGGACTGGAAGGTTCTTCTTCCTGGCATGTAGAAGTCAAATCTTTGAATTGTAACCTTCGTCGAAGTTTCCTGTTGAGATGTAAACGAAACTGATAATAACTTCTTTCCACTGAAGTTGTCGTCCGACACTGTATCATTAAAACAACAAAAAAAATCAAGTAATTAATACGAGCGTATAGAAATTCACAAATAAATAAAAGTCAATTATAGCTTGTCATGTCACGGAGACTTCTGTCATTATCTGTATCCTTGTTTTCACGAATATCTAGACTCCAGCCTAGGGTGGGCATTGGGTTAAATGGTTAAAACAATCAAATGGGTCTAAATAATATTTCACTATTTCAATTAATAATTATTTAATTAAAATTAATAAAATAAAAAAAATATTATTTTACATTTTGTATAGTTTATATTATTATTATGATATGTTTGTTTCGCTTAATTCAATTAATCATTTGAATTTAACTGAATTAAATTAATTATTTAAAATTTTAAATATTTTTAATTAATTAATAAAATAAAAAATTCTATTAATTAATCAAAAATAATGCACACCCTACTTCAAAGGGCAATCAGACCCTGCCAATTAAGTTTTAATTATCATTATGGATTATCATTAAACTCTAAAACCTATTATTCAAATAATGGATTAATATGCAAATTATTATTTTAAAAAATAATATCATTTAAGATCTGAAATTATTAATTTAAAAAGCCTGAAGCGCAAATTTTCTGCCCAAGTGTGGCGGTGGTCGTTGGGCGTTGCACTTTTGTTATCTGGTCTAAAGTCAAAGTCAACGGCAAAGGATTATGAAGATGGAAACCCCACGTGGCAGTTGGAGACGATGCTTGCTTGTTGAATGGTTCAAATTCAGCTAGTCAAGTTCTTTCGATTTATGTTTTGATCTAAAACAAGACTGATCTATTGATGCGAAACAGTTAAAACCTCCATTGGAGATAACGTCACATTGGTATGTGAATCCCATGAAATTCTTCTTCTGGGAATGTAACTAATTGATGTTGAATCCATCCATTTAAGTTTTGATAGTTAGTTCCGCACTGAACTGAAATTCTTTCAGTAATATTCCGAGTTTAATTTTGGAGCAATATTTGACTATTCCTTCGTCTATATTCGAAGGAAAGAATTGGCATGGTAGTGACTGGTACAAGAATGGGCCACATAACGATCAACATAATTTATCTCATATTATCTGTATCTTTCATTATTATTTCAAACAGTTTTACCGTACTTGATTATGCGATGAAAATTATAATAGCAACAAACGCAAAAGAACAGAAAAGGAGACGAGCAATAAGTGAAAGACAGACAAAAACCAGCCGAACGGAACGTTGTTAGATGTTAGCAAGGAGGTTGATCATGGTTGGGCGTGGCCTACATTTGGCAATTAAAGGATGAGCCTTTGGCATGGAAAGTCCACTTCCTTCCGTCAGATCAACCAATTCTTCGCCAACTCTTTCCCACTCGAAGCACTGAATAAGCGTCCCTAACGCAATTCCAACATTCTTCAACGCTAATCCCTCGCCCGGACACCTCCTTCTGCCTGCTCCGAATGGCAGTAACGTGTATCCTAATCCATCTCCTTTGATCTCCACATCGACGAACCTTTCTGGCTTGAACTTGGTTGGCTCTTCCCATAATTTTGGATCATTATGTACAGCATACATGTTCACCAATAACATTGTGCCAGCCGGGATTTTATATCCTCCTAAAGTGCATTCTTCTGATGATTCATGTGAGGGTAGCAATGGTGCTGCAGGCTTAATTCTTAGCGTCTCGCTAATGATTGCTTGAAGATAAGGAAGATTGGCTATGTCTGTGTCTTCAAGCAGCTTGCTTTGTCCTACGTGTTTGTCGATTTCTTCTCTTGCTTTTACGAGGGCTTCTGGATTGTTTAGTAACAACGACAGCGCCCACTCTAACGTTCCTGAAGTGGTATCACTCCCAGCAGTTAACATCACCTGTTCATCATATAATTTCAAAGGTTTTAAATGTCGAATAAACAGGCATGCCCCCCATAATTGAATAAACAAACATGGAATGTGAAGTTGAACGAAATATCCTCGTTTTTACATTCGAATACCATATCAATTTGATTGTCTAGTTCAAGAATTTGACCTGGTAAAAGATGGAAGAACTTACCAGCATCATGCCTCTGATAATTTCATCTGTATAGTACTCAGGTTCGGTTTTCTGCCACTCTAGCAGAACATCAATCATAGTTTTACATCTGTTTTCTGAAGCAGAACCGTCTGTGTTAGCCCTTTTATGCTCTTCGATCAAGTCCTGCATAAACCTGTCTCTCTTTATTTGCAATTCTATCATCTTCTTCTCAGTCTTACTTAATCCAAGCCAGTTCACAATTGGAACAAAATCCCCAATATTACTAGATCCACTCAATTGAAAAGTCTCCGCTACAATTTCTTTAAACCTCTTTCCATCATCCATTTCCGTCACATTCTCCGCATAATATCTCTTTCCAGCGATCATTCTCATGAGAACATTGAGGGTAAGCTCGAATAGAGCAGACTTCATATTAAGAGTCATGAATTCGGAATCTTTCGAGTTCCTATAAAGCTTGCGAGCTAAAGATCTTACCTCTTCAACGCGTACATTACAAAACATCTGTATGCGATTAGACGACAAGAGTTCAACGGATGCTATGCGCCTTAAATTGCGCCAGTGGTTGCCATACGAGGCCCAGACAAGAGTGGTGTAGTCATAACCCAGATGTTTTCCGGCAAGAAGTTTAGGACGATTGGCGAAACAGATGTCGTTCTTGGTCAAACATTCCTCTACAGCTGCAGGGGATGATACCAGAACAACGGGACGAGAGCCAGAATTCAGGTAAAGAATCGGGCCGTATTTTTTAGAAAGATCGGTGAAGCCTCGATGGAGGGGCTTCTTGAAAAGGTAAAGATGACCGATGATCGGTAGGGACAAACCAGGGCTTGGCGGCAGGTTCTTTCGGGTCCGAAGAAGAAATTTAGCGAGGAAATAGAGGAAAGAAAGGAGCAATAACCACTGGTAGGATGAGATTTCCATGTGTAGAACCATCTATCAATGATTATGGGGAAAACAATGAAGCAAGAATTGCAAGACTTTCGGTTGGGAAGAGCTAGACGATATACAGGTATGTAAATATATAATTGTAAAATATATAAAATTGATATAAATAAATAAATATCAGGAGCGTGCTGGTCAAAAGCCGAATTGACTTGGAAAAAGACTTGCGTTCACATGCATCCACGGCTAGGATATAAATAGCGCGAGATTTTTGGGGATGTATTCATAACTTTCCATGACTCGGAGATATTGCCAGAGTCACTGGGTACTGTAATCGTTGAATGTTTTATTGTCCAAATCCGGTAGTTGGCGGGATAGCTTCAAGCGTAGAGAACGTTGCCTTGAGCCCTGTCCAACCACTCTTTGCATATTATTAAAGGTAACATTTCTTTTCCATTTGCAGCACCAACTCACCAAAAACGAAAGTGTCAGAACCTATACCAAGTCAAATCCAAATTGTTAACAGCAAAAGGAAAAAAACAAAAAAAGGAAGAGCATATCCTTCCTCGGTTGTTCAGAATTTTGGGATTGAACAAACAGAGCCGAGTAACTTGGGGGGATCGGCCTCTATACGGGCTTTTTTGGGCGGCCAGTAAAGATATTAGGAAGAAGAAACCAGTAACTTGGGAAGGCCCATATCGATAACTTTGCTTCCGGTAATCAGCACAGTCCTTTGAAGGCTTAGTTAATCGATATTAGTACCGGTCCACCAATCTGGGCCTTGCCTGGTTCTTAACATAGATTCGTAAGGTAAAGTCTGCGGAGAGAAATAAGGAAAAGAACACTTGCAGAGATTTTCATTCCTATTTGATAACATGTTCAATGTTGTTACTCGAATAATTGTGTACGATCTTCTAATAAAAATGGAAGCAACTTGAAGGTCTCGAAGCGTCAAATAGAAAATCATTGCAATAGAAATCAAGCTATCAATTAGGGCATGGCAGCAGAACCCACATGCGCAGAGCTGCCGCTAAAGATCCCGAATGGCTTCCGAATAAAAAACACGGAAGGGGGTGGAGCCCATGCCCATATGCGAAGAGAGGTAGCAAGTAGCAAGCAGTAACCAAAAAACAACAAGGTGGGGGCAGAGGAGGAAAGGACAGGGGTGGGGGTGGGGGTGGGGGTGGGGGTGGGCCACACCGGAGAACCGAAGATGAAGAAACATGGAAAGAAAACAAGGTTTAAAAGGCCACGTAGCCAAGAATGAAGGGTTTGGTGGCAGAAAATGAAGGCTAAATCCACAACTGAATACACAACACCACGTGCTACCTGGGACCCTCCGCACACCCTCTCTTCTAATTCTAACCTCGATCATATCATGACCTAAAACCAACCAAAATAAATCCTGACATCCAATTGCAAAACATTTCCTACAATAACATGTTGTTAATGTTATTTTTGATCAATGTCCTTCGACATTATCTGGAATCTGTTGATAAATATGGAATCAAAATTTTCGTGTTCTTCCACGAATGTATTGCCAAGGTGAACTTGTACGAATGTAAGTTGAAATTAACCGATTTAAACCCAAGAGCAACTGCCATTCCTATCCCTGTTTCCTTTCTATATAGTCGAGATTGGCCTAACAACGACAAAATTCATCGTCAGTCTTTTCAGGGCTCTTTTCCCTTTTTCACACATATCTTTTTCATCTCTTCCTCTATCTTTTTTTTTTTTTTTTTTTGTTGCATTAGCTTCCAACAATGACCGTATATAAATTTATATTCTGTTACAAATGAATGTGATAGCTACAGATTTGATTTTTTTGTTTTCTTCAAGTCTGGACTTGATAAAGAATTGCTGTATATATATACTGAAGGGAAACGAGAAAAGGGGAACGGATAACCAAGCTAGGATTGTAGAGATCATGGGAAGAGTGAAGCTTCAGATCAAGAGAATTGAGAACACAACAAACAGGCAAGTCACTTTCTCTAAAAGGAGAAATGGGCTCATCAAGAAAGCTTATGAACTTTCTGTTCTCTGTGATGTTGATGTAGCTTTAATCATGTTCTCTCCTTCTGGTAGACTTAGTCTTTTCTCTGGAATCAAAAGGTCTTCTTCTAACCCTAACCTTCTTCTTCTTCTTCTTCTACCTTTTCATTTATTCATTCTGTTGTTGCTGAAACTTGTTTCTACTCTAATTTAGCATTGAGGAAATTCTGATGCGATATGTAAATCTTCCTGAGCATGAAAGAGGACGGTAAGAAGATCGATCTCTATTCATTCATGGGGTTGAACTAATTATTGTATAGTTATTTCTCGTGTATATATTTATATGGATGTTGACAGTTTCCTTCTTTATTATGGTTGCGGATCTTTTTACTTTGCCACCACATAAAGGCTACATAATCAAGAAGTAAGCATTTTCTAGTCTGCTACCATCTTCAATGCTTAATGAACGAATAAATAATCTGAAATGACTTTTGCAGTTTCTACAAAAGGCTCTTGGTAAATTAAAGGCCGAAGGTGACCGAAGCTGTCGAGCAATCAGCCCTGCAATCAGCGATTGTCATCTTGAGGTATTTGTGCATATGATAACTGCTTTAATTTTCAATGGGGAAAAAATTCATTCAACTGAATGACCAAATTACTTGAATTTTCAGAAGCTTCAGCAAGAAGTTTGTAGGCTAAAATCCCAAATAGAGGAAATGGAGAAACAACTAAGGCAAGTATTTTTTCTTTATCTGGCATATGAAACATACGCAGCAAAACCCTACTGTCTATAAGTTATTTAAAGAAAATAAAGTATTACGTAAACATCAAAATCAAATTCTTTCAGAATATTGGAGGGCAATGTCTTTCATATCACAACATTGTGTGAAGCTGACTACCATGAGCAGATTCTTGAAGAGGCATTGAAACGTGTGCAAGCACATAAGGTAATTAATATGAATTACTACTAATTTACCCATTGGTTTTAGTGCATGGCTAGTGCACCTCTTCTTCAGATTACATCTAAAAACTGCTAAATGCATTATGTAACAGCGAGTTTTGGAGGAAAACTGCAACACTTCTGCTCCTCCACGGGCAGCTAATAATTCGCAGGTGTATTGTCTAAACTTTGATGTGATGTCCAAAAGAAATGCTAATTTTATATGTATTAGTTTACGCAAAATAAAAGTTTTGTGTGATACGTTTGGCCAGGGTAATGAGGTGTTTCTTCCAATGAAAAATACATATGCAAATGGTTTTGCCACTGAAAATACAGACAATGTCTTGGATTGGATTCGTCAAAGAGACCCACAAGTTCAGATCCTGAATTTCTTGGATTCCAATGGCCTTCTTCCACCCTTAAGGTGCTTATGTTTTGCTCTTAACCAGATTATTTTAATGTTTAGTTAATGTTGGTGATACTAGTTCGCTGTTAGTTTTTTGTTGAAAATAATAATAAATCAATTATTCTCTGCAATGTCCAGAAATCAGGTGCCGGGTGCAGTCGAAATCTTACCATTACATTCAACTCTAGTTCATGGACAAGAAATGAATATTGATGATCATATAAGCCAAAGAAATGGTTTGGAAGACAACAATAATGTGCAAAGTCCCCAGTTTGGACAGGTTATTGATGTCAACCTGTCTCCTTGGACGGAATTCTATTCTACAGGTAATGATTTGTCGTAGGATAGACTCAAATTTCTTAACATTTTCTACCATGCAGGCTGGTAAATTAAAAGGACACAACCCGAGTTTCTTCCTTTCTCTCTGTAAAAACAGAAAAACGAATATTGAAATCTACCGGAGTTGTTCACAGATTAAAGGAGCGCATTCATTAAATATTTCATTTATATTCGACACTCACTCCATAAACATACCATTCATATGCAGCGAAACTTGAACCCTAGCAAATGCATATTCATTTTTCCCCTTCTTTCTTCTGACATGATTGGTTTTACTGAAGGTAGGTCTCCTGAGAATTCAAGGACATGACATAGTTTAGTTGAGTAATGTTAAATTAGCTCTAAGTAGTAACATCTTGGTATTGAAATATGTGGGCAGGTAACACTACAGCAATTCCTGCAACACAACCAAGGCAAAGGATCTTCTCGAATTGTTTGTCTCAGATTTCGTCATCAACTATTTGAAAATTCTCCTGACAAATCCTATCTAAGAGATGCTTTACTTCATTTATTATGTTATCCTCCATTTGGTTCTGTGCTCCTCAACTCCCTCCTTACCACACGATATTTTTAAAGGTATCTTAATTGTATAAATATGGTTGGTTGGTTGAATTCCCTTTCATTTGATCGTTAGTTAAGCGTGTTTGCAGTTTATACATATATAGTAAGTGCTAGCAGTGCACTATTTGATTTTGTTCATGGGAAAGACTTGAATCCTATTTTACAATCGGGTGCTAGGTTGATATGGTCAATTTTCTGAACTAGGTTTCGTCGAAATTTTCTGACAACATCAATCAACTTACATACGACACTGATGGGAGGGACTTCTGGTGCCGTACTCCTTGACGGTCCATCTTCCCCATGATAAGCCCAGATCAAAGACCTGATTTTTCCCACCAACCAAAAAGAAACTCGAAATTTTTGAAATTTTCTGTAGCCAAATCGCTGATAATTACCTGGCTTGACAGATGGCGATTTTGAGATTGCGACAAAACATCTTGTTTCGACCATGCAGTATTTTGCTTAGTACCATGAAACAGATTCTATACATCGCACGCCAAGAATCCGGAACCATGTTTCCTTTTTTGACAATTTATCAGAAGAAAATAGAAAATTAGGAAAAATGGGTATTCTAAATTGGCAAAATTGCACATTTCTGCTCCTCTTCCTGTTGAGTTGTGTCTCGACTATTGAATTGAATCCCAGGACAAGATTGTCAGCTCAACCCAGAGTTGGGCTAAGGATGGGCTTTGGTTAATATGGGATGAGGGCTTATGGATGGGCTTTGACTCAGATGAGGTAAGTTAATGCGTCTTTAACTAACTGTCTAATGATAAGAAGCTTTGAGGTTTCTCGAGGTTGAGAGCTAAAGACCCTCATGCATCATATGCTAATTATAATATTAGCAGTAGTTTAAGGAGCAATGCCATTTATTAGGTTTAGGTGACTTTTTACTTCAGTCCGTCTGCATCTTTTCGTTATTTTATTTGCTACTTCCTACCTCCATTGATCTTTATCTTAGACCGAAAATGATAGAATTATGAACTGAGCTAACTTGTAAATAATATCTAAGCTTAAATTTTGATAATTTGAATATTAAAATGAATAATTTGAAAAGCGTGGAAGGAATCTGCTTTCTTGCTAATCTTGTTCCTAATCTTTTTCATATCAACCTTCATCTTTACGTGGTGAAGTGGTTACTTGATCTGTCAATCATTTTCTAAGATGAAAATGGACTTGCATTGCATCTTTTCATACTTCATCAAACGTAAAGAATAATGTTTACGTGAATTTAATCTTTTGGCGATATGGGGGTCAAAGATGGCAATGATCGTGGTCGCAAAAACAAAGAGTATGAGTGAAGGAAAGCGATAACGGGATGGAATTCTGTATGTTAATACCATATAATATACAATGGTTAGTAACTCGAACCCATAAATGGGACTTGGCTTTAGTTATGGTTTCTAATGATTTGACCACTCAAAACCTTTACCTTTTCCTTTTTTTTTACTATTATCTGTGTTAAATTCCCTTTTTCTAATCAAGCAACTGAAAACGTGTACTTTAAGCAAAGCTTATGATGCCCACTTTTATATCCTTAAAAAAAGGTCCCTCAGGCCAGGCATGGCCTGGCGTGTGCTTATATATGCACTTCACGGCCTTAGGCTATTAGTCTGCATGGAGAAAGAAAGAAAGAGAAAAAAGTTATCGAAAGCATAAGCTAGTTGCTCAGAAATTCAGATAATGAAAACCCATTTGGCCATTTCTGAAAATTTTCTCTTTTTGAGGTGTAAAACTAGTACATTTTCTGGCTAAAGACGAACTAGTGCTATAAAGAACAAATTGACTATCTTACAAAGCCGACAAAACATCTGCTATAAGATAAAGGAAAGAAAACTTGTTCAGAACAATAATAATAAACAAGATAAAAAGCACAAGAGCCAAGATCGATATACTCTTTTGCTATATATTTGAACCAAGTGTGACCTTATTTTAGGGACTGAAAGCGAGAAGAAAGGCAAGATAAGCAAAAGCAAATAGTTTCTCGTGAGATACAAAGGAAATATATATATATATATATATATATATATATACACACTCTAAAAACAAAAACCCTAAAGTTTCTTGTAATCTGTGTCCCTTGTTTGCAGGGTGTACTCAAATAATGACATAGCGCCCTCCTTCTGCATCCTTTTTACACCTTCTCTTCTCTTCTCTTCTCCCTTTGCCTCTTACAAAGTCATTCAACTTTCTTTCTCGTGCCTCTCTCTTTTTCGAGCTATCTGGTCCCCGGTATTTTTCCCTTTTCCTTAATTATTTCGATACCCAGTTCAGTATCTCTATCTATTATTGTTACTAACTCTGTTTCTCTCATTTATAGCCAAGAAAAATGCACTTCAGGCAAGTTGGTTTGTTACCGAAGCTAATAGTTCTCGTTCTCTGTCTTTCGCTGCTGGTCTCAGGAGAGGAAAAGGAAGACAAAATTATGGTTAATCAAATAGATTACCAGCGACCAAATCAAGAAAAGCAGCAACGGCTACACGTAAAGCATCCGTTCGATGTTTTCTTTACAAGCAAAAGAAAAGTTCCAAATGCTTCCGATCCTCTTCACAACCGTTGAGCTAGATAAACTATACCGTTATTGGTTTCCAATGTCCAAGATATAAGACGAGCAGCTAGCTATAGCTAGTAACTTGAAGATGATAGATTTTGTTGCTGGTTCGTAACAGAGAATGAAAGACAGAGCTGATCGGATTTCGGAAGTGTGAAATGAAGACTTTCATATCCATTTCACACCAAGAAAAAGGCTGGTTTTGTTACTTTGTAAGCATGCCATATTTTCCTATTTATACCAATACCCAGCCACGTTTTCAAAATTTGCGGGTTCTTTACGACTTGAACAATCCGCATTTTGATTTATTTACCAACTGTATGTAAAAAAGTCTTATGGAATACATATATGTTAAGGGATTAATATCCATTACTTCAAAGCTATTTTGTCCAAGTGGCTCATACTACTATAAGATTATATTGGAAACTGAAAAGGTAAGAAAATGTTTTGCACACGGGAAGAAAGAGCGAGTTTCTTTTCCTAGTGTGGAGTATTATATGAAACGAACCCTAATACGATCTGGGTTGAAATTTTCTCATATAATGAAAAGCACTTCCTGACCATGCATTCAAGATAAACTATCTGGATATTTATATTTCTATTTGCTGATTGTTTAATCCTTTGGTGTTTGTTTTTCTTTTCGCGCTCAATAATCATTTAAGAAAAGCCTTTTCTTTTAATCATATTAGATGTTCGTTGGGTCATCTTTTTCCAAAAGCTTTCTTACACATATCCTCTCTTCTGTACAGTTCCTTTCCTTTTGTTTTTGTGCTTTTCAGCTGTTTAACTTAACCTTGTCATCTGAAATATTTCCATTTTCAAGAATCTTAATTCCAGAAGGATTTGATGCTTGAAACATGCAAGATACATACAAAAGCGACGGGATTTGGTAGTACCAGAAAATCTATAATTTGATAGAAAACAATCGTTTGTTCAACTCTGGAAATGGCGTAATCCACATGTGCGAGTCTTTTTGTGGAATCCTTCAGAATATCAGCATGGATATGTATACATCTACATGCTTTTTTAGGTGAATCTTCTAACGCGGAACATTTGTCTTCACACTGTCATGTCTGCAGAAACAGGGCGCATTGCTACTTTTGGTGTGGTTCGTGCATATTCCTTTTAGCTGCTTTTTGAATAATTTGATCGGAAAAATGAAATCTTGCAAGTTTGGATAAATTTCCGGTAAATGTTGAATAATGTGTTCATCGATCATGTCTTTAACTAGATTTAATTTCTATTCTCAGGAATTCAGCTGATAATATAATAATTAAGAGCGCAGTTCTGAAAGATTTTACAGCTCCATAAGTTTGAGGTTACAAGTTAAGCCATCATTATTAGGCTCGTTGGGAAATGTTGGTGGATGGACTTAGGTTATCATTGCGTAACCAGAAACAGCTTTTGGAAAAGCCACTTTTCCTTGTTCCTGCCGGAGCAGCTTTTACTCCATTATTTTAGTTTAGGCAATTTCATTTAGGCCTCTGGATAGCGAGTTATCTTGCAATGCCTCGGGCTTAGTCCTTGGGCCAGTTGAAGTCAGATGCTGGTGGGTTCAAATCCTGCATAAGGATTTTGGGCTGTTGCTGTTTATGGCGGTCCATCGGAATACTAGCATGCCATGTGTTTAATGATATTCCTTTATGATTACCCTGTTATTGACTGAAAAATTAAGGAATAATTACAGAAATACTAAATTTTTTATTTTGTATTTTTAAAAATCCAAGGTTAAAAACTCTTTTTCTCAAATCTATCTAATTTTTTTTAAAACTAAAGTATTTTAAGTTTTTCTTTTAAAAATACCCACTTTTCATCAATATCTCATATTATATTTTCAATTTCTCATATTTTTTTTTTCTTTCTCTATCTTTTTTATCTTAACCATTCTTTTTCTTCTTTCAAATTACTTTTAATAATTATTTATTATTTCTCTAATTTTTAAAACTATCATTTTTTATTTTTATAAAAACATACATACTTTTGGAAAACTATAAACATACATGTATCCATTGCTTTTGGAAAACTACTTCACGCCGTTGTTGTTTTGCAAACTTAACTTCATCGGCTTATTTTATTTTAAGTTTAATTATTTTAATAATAAAAAATATTTTATTTTAACATTATTTTTAAATTAATTTATTTAAAATTATATATACTTTTTCAAAATTCTACATGTAAGTTATTATAAGTCAAACAATAATCATCATAGACAATTAGGTACACATAACAATTTTTTAAAAATTGGTTGAAAATGATAAGATTATTTTAAAATATTATTTTTTTTAAAAAAATTATTAAATCATTAATTTATTTTAAGTTTATTTAGCTGATAAAAAAATTCAATTTAAATTTATTTAAAAGTTTGTTATTTTTACAACAAAATTTATTATTTTAAAAAAATCATTTTATTTGTATGTATGTATGTATGTGTGTGTGTATATATATATATATGAATTAATAATAATACTATTTTTATTATATAATATAGATAATATAAAAAGAAGAGTGGTTGTGGGTTTTTGAAAAATGAGACACCTTAAAAAATAGTAGAGGATGTTGGTCTTTTAATATAATTTTTCGTTGAAAAAGTAAATTAATAATTATATTAATGGATCCTAAATAATTTGGTCTAATTATTATTAAATAATTTGGTCTAAACCAAACACCAAACATCATAAATAACTTCTGTTACGAGTGATTGGTATTTGATCATGTTGTTGTTTATAATATCTGACGTATTGTACAGTGCAGTTAAGAGAAGAATTGTCTTTTAGGAAACCACTTTTATTTTATATTTTTTTAGCATGATTGATCCAAAAATATATGTTATGACTTGGAAGGCAAATGACTTATTTGTTTCTTGTTTGTTTTGAAAACGAGCGGTATATTCTATGTCCAAAGCTCTGACAATTTTTAATATAAATTTGAAGTTTATTTTTCATTATGTATAAGATATGTACTTACATATATGAATAGTGATATATTTGTCTATAATATATCTTAGTTTGTGAGAGAGTTTATTTTTATTTATTTACTAGAAATATTATGACAAATGACCAGATTATAAGTATTTAATGTAATTGTTATATTCCGTTTGTAAGCCTTTTGTATCTCTATTGTATATTTATTGTATATCAATTTTATTCTTGTAGTAAACTTTGCATGCTAGAGTTTATATTTTATAAAATATACTGTAAATATTTATATCTTTGATTTTTTTGAACTTGTAAAAAATATAACTATCTCTGATTTTTAAAACCTTTTGTATACTTCTTGTATAACTATCGTATACTTATAGTAAATCCTTACATATTAGTTATTATATTTCATAAAATATGATGTAAATGCATGTATCTTTGATATTAAAAATCATACAAAATATAATTTGTAAACCTTTTATATCCCTATTGTTTATTTCTTGTATACCTATCATATAATTGTAGTAAACCTTTACATATCAGATATTATGTTTAGTAAAATATATTGTAAATACTTGTTTCTTTAAAATTCAAAGTCGTATAAAATATAATTTGTAAACCTTTTATATCTCTATTGTATACTTTATGTATATATAGCATATACTTGTAGTGAACCCTTATATATCAGATATTATATTTCGTAAAATATATTGTAAACACTTATTTCTTTAAAATTTGAAGTCATACGAAATATAATTTGTAAACTTTTTATATACCTATCATATATTTGTAGTAAACCCTTACATATCAAATATTATATTTCATAAAATTTATTGTAAATACATGTTTCTTCAAAATTTGAAGTTATAGAATATATGTACATTTTTTGAAAAATGTTTTAATCATATGATTTAATATGATTTTTTTACAAAAGATATTAAAATCTTTCAAAAATTATGAAAATATATAAATATATTTTTCAAAAATATGAAATTTTACAAAATATTTTAAAAAATTTAAACTTTTCGAAAAATGTATCATATACGTAATATGTATTGAAAGGATTTGAAACATATATTTAGAAACTAAAATTGTAAATTATAATTTTTAAAATAATATAATTTTTTAAAAATATACTTTTATATTTAATAATTTTAAATTTTAAAAAATATTTTTATAGGAAGTAATATATTATATATTAAAAAATAAAAACTTAAAGAATATCAAAAATTACAAAATTACAAAATATCCTTTATTATTAAAAAATAAAAATATTTTTTATTATTAAAAAATTTTTTATATAAAAATAATAGATCTAAAAGAATTTATTATTAAAATAAGATTTTTAAAAAATTTCACTTTTTTATATGAATATATAATTTATTTTAATAATTTTTAATTTTAAAAAATATTCTTGTAGGGAGTAATATATTATATATTAAAAAATAAAAACTTAAAGAATGTTAAAACTGAAAAACTGTAAAATATTCTGTATTATTAAAAATAAAAATATTTTTTATTATAAAAATATATTTATTATTAAAAAATATTTTAATAAAAAATAGATCTAAAAGAATTTATTATTAAAATCAGATTTTTAAGAAAAATTTT